>CAJNIZ010044275.1:4475-51095 GCA_905231905.1 Symbiodinium pilosum | reverse complement strand
AGGGTTTAGGGTCTGGGGCTTAGGGTTTTAGGGTATGGGGTTCAGGGTTTCAGGGTTTAGGGTCTGGGGCTTTAGGGTTTGGGTTTCAGGGTTTAGGGTTAAGGGTTTAGGGCTTCAGGGTTCAGGGTTTCAGGTTTAGGATTCAGAGCTTTAGGGTATAGGGGATCTAGAGTTTAGGGTTCAGGGCTTTAGGTCTCAGGGTTTTAGGGTTCAGCGTTTCAAGCCTTTAGGTTTCAGGGTTTTGGGTTTCAGAGTTTTGGGTTTTGGGTTCAGGTAGGGTATGGCGCAAAATTTAGGGTGAGGGTTTAGGGCTTAAGGTTTAAGGGTATGGGGTCAAATTTAGGGATGAAGGCTTCAATTTCTAGGGTTGGGGTTACTCCAACCCAGACCCCAGGGAGAATCTAGAAAGTAGAGCCCCACTCAATATGGTATCCTGTACGACTTAAAGCGGATCTACTTTCTACATGCTCAGGGGGATGCTTAAACCCTAAACCCTATACCCTAAACCCTAAACCGGGGCTTGAGCTCATGGGCCCTTTGAGGAAATTCTTTCGGATTTCTGTAGGTTTAGGGTTTAGGGGGGGGAAATGTCTAGGGGACCTAGGAAACTCCAATATCAAGTAGCTTTCCTTTGCGCCCTGGTGGTTCGTACACTTGGGGTTGGATCTATGGCCGTTACTTAATGAGCTTAAACATCACATTTTCACTGGGCCCTCAATGAAACCCTATAGATACTACCTACATTGGGCTGTTCGGCGCCCTGCGGCAAGGACTACTGCCATCCTAAGCCCTAAACCCGAAACCCTCAAGCATATAAACTGCTGAAACCATAAGCCCTGAGACCCTAACTCCCTAAACTCCTGAAACGGTAAAACCCTAAACCCTAAAAAGCTGCTGAGCTTAACACACAAGGCTTCCAGGTGCGCCACAGCTCGCATCCTCCCACATTTGGTTACTTTGACTTTTTGGAAACCCAAGAACATAATTACTGCAGGCGCTTTAAGGGTTTAGAAATAAATGAACACACACACACACCTATATGGGTAGTTCCCCTAGACATTATGTGCCGGAATATAATCTATCATCAAAAGAGGGCCCATAGTTTTGAGAACAACCCATATGGGGTTATATAAGCTAGTTAAATAGAGATGATAAGGGATATATATGTAAGCGTAATAGGGAATAAGATGATCTCGGACCCATCCAGGGGTTATGTTTAGGGTTTTATAATGTTTTTGAGGACTTAGGATTTAGGGTACACAGACGTTATATAAGCTTTATACGGGGATGACATAAGGATACATAGGGGTTCTAATCAGAAGATTTGAGAATTTTCGGAGTTACGGTCCCACCTGTGTACACCCTTAAGGTTGCCAGATGAAAGACTTTTTGAATCGCCCGCGTAGTTTGTGCAGCTTTTGCTTACAAATCCCTGTGGTTGGTGGAGTCCTGTTGAAGCTCAAGTCTTACAGAAGCTACCCTCTATCCTGGCCTAAGTACCCACCATTATGTGGCCCAAAGGAGGGAGAAAAAACGTTGTCTGCGCTTTGAGGTTGACATGAACGGGTGCAGTTTGTCAACTGGGTTTTACATGCAAGTAGGGCTGAGCGTCAGGATACAGGGCATAGGTCACAATATTCAAGTCGCAGTGTGTTAAGCCTAGGGAATCAACATATCGGCTTTGCAATTTAGGACGCATGGTTTTCGATGTGCAGGCTTTTTGGTGCAGAACTTGAACAGGGATGTAACATGCTGTCACTATGCCAATGCACGCCATCGCGTCCACAGGTCTCAAAACATCATCGTGGGTTCCAGGGCGTTGCGTGCGCAATCACTGGGTTGGAGTCACACCCAAAGGGTCCATGTAGCTATATGGTAGATACCTGGGCCTTAAACTAGGTATATGGGAACCCCTTTGGGCCTTGAGTATATACCATATACCTACATGGACCCTTTGGGACAGGTCCTTTTCGTAACAGCTTTGAGGATGCCGAGCCGAATCAACAGTAAGTGATGGGGCAAACGAGAACGATACATTGTAATCCATTTCTCGAAAAAGTTCCCCCACTTTTGCCCAATTTTGTTCCCCCTACTTTCCATCATAGAGGTGAAAGAGCGTCTACACCTTGGTTTTTGGGATTCTTCAAGCCGCCGGAACACCTTTTGCTTGGAACGCGGGCATCTTAAGCCACAAGACCATGATGTCTAAGTTCCTTGAAACCATGGTAGAAACCTACGGGTCCATGTACTGAATAACTGGGTACTTGGGATTTGGGCACTAGTAAGTGCCCTACAGGTTTGGGGTAAGCGTATGATTCTTAAGTACTTGGACGCTTAAGGGAAATTCTGTATATCTATCATACAAGGTCTAACACTTAGGGTACCCAAAAACAATTCGTAAGCTTCACAACTACCATATCACTACAAACACAGCCCAGGCCTAGGCAAGGAACCCATGTTGTTGTTTCCTGAAATCTATTAAGAAGCATGCTGGCATCTAGGTCTGTGATATCGCCTCCAATACGGGGGAAAAAAAAAGCTGCCACGCGAAGCCTACTTGCAAGCCGAAGGTATTACTAACTCGGAGCGTAGGAGCCCTACCGACTTAGGATCCTTTGGAAACAACTATAATAACTGTAACAAAGGAAGAAGCCAGGGGAAGAGTTCGAACCTCAAACAGGGGAGAAAAGTTCGAACGTCAAACAGGGAACATGATGAAACCCTAAACCCTAAACCCCTAAACCCTAAACCCTAAACCCTGGATTACCTAACCACCCCCCTCTCTACCTCCTCTCCCCCAAAGTTTCCTCTTTATTAAGCTTAATTAGGGTTACGTAAAGTTATGTCAGGGGAACCCTAAACCCTAAATACCTATCTTAGGGGGGGTAGTGTATGGGGGTTGGTTCAGGGATCCCATAAGGGTTTAGGTTTTAAAGAGGCCGAAACCTGGTTCCAACCGTACATGTCAAGACCATACCCAAACTGGCCAGCCCCTAAGTGCTACTCATGCTAGCCTTCAGGGCCCGTGGTTTTGTGTTTAGGGTACCCAATACTCGTATGAGCTATAGTCTAAACTCCTAGTATCCCCTTTACTAACCCCTATAGTAGTCCCCTATGTAACCCCCCTTTAAGATGTTTAGACTATAGTACGTCTACTTCCCCCATTATACTCCCACTATAGTCTTGGGGTTCCCTGTTTTGCGGTTCTCACATTACTCCCGTTGAAGTTCCTCTACCCGGCCCCCTGGCTTCAAACCTCGAACTTCACAGCAACTTTCTTCTTTGTCTGCGTGTCGGTGCCCAGGAAGACAGCTCCAAAGCAGCCCTGGTAAGCTTAGGGTTTAGGGTTTAGGTTTCGAGTTTAGGGATACAGGGAGTAAAATGGGAATCCCAAAGAGGAAGATGATAGGAATTGGGGTTCCCTGCTTTAAGTTTCCCCCTAAAGCCAAAGTAAGTACCTGTATAGGGGATATAGGAACTCAAATCAGATTACCAATTTCCTAGTATGGAAGCGAAAGAAGTGTTGTATCAGTGATGGGTACTGTGCACATTGAGCGCCGCTTTCAAGAATGCCTGCAGGTGGCTAGCCCCGTTGCTCGCATATAAGCCATAGATCGCCCTATGTGGGGGGGTAAGTGCATGGTAACTACCACGTGGAAGTGTCCTTGACGTGCTCCCCCACACCCCGTTCAGCACTAGGAACCCTAGACTAGACCCTCAACTCTGAACCCTAAACCCTAAACCAAAAACCTATAAACTCCTTTGTCTGAGAGCGCCTTAAAAGGCTTGGCTCATTTGTGAGGTGACTGGTCTTTCGGTTGAGGCGCTTCGGGCTAAGGGTTTGCATATGACATCTGACAAGCGTAATTCTTCAAGCTGTAAACTTGTACCCGTAATTTAAGGTTAACCATGAATTTGTTTCAGGGGATCCTTTGCAGAAATCCCCCTGTGCACCCCTGGAAAGGAGTTGTGCCGCCAGACTCCAGCTACGAGTCTATGCAAAAGCAATGCTCATTACTCGGGATCACAAAAGCAACAGGTAGCCGCTGGGGAAGCATGATACTTGAAGGTATTCTTTTTGGTTCTGCGCCCATTACTACCAACACTACCTACCCCAAGATTCAACATTGTATGGCCTGCCGGTTTGCCAACATGTGGTGCGCATTTCTTGGGGTGTGGAGTCCGTTCGCATGAAGGCATTGCTGAATAGATGCGTCGAGAAGGCCGCGAAAGCATTGGTAAGATGCAGGACTCAAAGTTTGCGGCGCCATTCCAAAATGGCTCAGCCTAATTCCTAACCGGTTTAGGGTTTAGGGTATCAGGGTCTGTGGTTGAGGGTTTTCAACACGTCCATCACGCAGTACAGAACGGCATCGCCCTCAGATCCCAGTCAGAGCTACGCATGTCTGGCTCAACTTAAGGACCTACATTGCAATCCCACAAATCACCAGGAACTGAAAAGCGCAAGGGACGGCAACAAAGCGACTGTTTTCCGATTGCTGTCATCCTGCTTCTACCGTCACATTGCCAGTGAAAAGAAGTAGGGATTAGCAAAAATCATGCAGCAATTATGAAGCCAAGAACCATGGGCTGGAACAACAAAAGCCAGCAATGGAGCAACCTTGCAGAATTTCAGGGTCTCGGGGGTGTTAGATAGCGTTAGGGGTCCAGAGCCGTCCTCAGCTCAAAGGACGGATCTGCCCCCTTCAGCCCTGGTATGCGGAGAGGATTAAGCACCCGCCAGACCTTGCGGTGCGCGGTTTAGGGGGTAGGGCTTAGGATGTAACACCCTGAAGTCTAGAATGGTTTGAATCTTGATAGGTCTGAACCATCAAATCCTATTCTCCTGTGCAATATCGTGGAACTCTGACAAGGGCGCTACGAAGACCCTTCTCCGACAGGGACTTATAACTAACTTAGAATTACATTTGGCCCTAAACTCGAAACCCTACACCCTGAAGTTTCAGGCTTCAGAACCTTAAACTCCAAACCCTGAGAGCACTTCCACGTGAGTTTGGGCGTGCGAGCCCTGCACCCCAAACCCTGGCCGCAGGGTTTCCAAACATGGAGAGCGCCTCACCCAGTTTGTCCTTGTCCTCAACCACAAAGCCTGAGTCTAGAGTTGCCAGACTCTACTTCGTCCCTTCCCCCTGATATTTATTCCCCTGAATATTTAACTAAAAATCAGCGGCCCAAAATCCAGAAGAGCGCTTTAAACAAGGGCCAGAAGACCTAATAAAGGGTCACGCAACAATGACTTGGAGAGGCTTCTGGAATCATCAAGTCATTATCCAGCTGATTGACTAAGTATAGTCCCCCTTTGAGTAGATACAATATGACTTTGGGTGTATTAAAATACGATCGATCCCCATATACCCCATATTCTATCTACTTGAGGGGGCTATTTGATTTTCCCCAGAGTTTACAAGGAGTTTCAAGGCAGGCCTATCCAAGTCGTTCAATAGATAAATATCTCTAACATTCAATAATGTTTTCGGACCGGAATATTTAATCTTATGCAGGGAGGGTGGGGGACGTCATCTAATATGAGGGGGATTGGGGGGAAGCGGTTAGTTCTTAACTGCGTTCATGTACTCCGCTGCCCCCACCCTCTGACGGTCTTCATTCAGGGTCAGGTTAAGGGCTATATAACTATGTTATGAATATTATCCAACTGTTACAGAGTGGGGGCAGCATCCTAGTCATTCTACTTAAAAACCCAACTTGAATCTACCGATGAACTTCTAAGTAGGCGAGCGATCTCTACAGCCCCGAACCCTGAGCCCCAAACCCTCAGATGCCCATGTCCCGAAGAAGGGGTCTAGTTCACTTTTTCTGAACACCAGGCTTTGTTTCGCGCGGTGGTCGTGGTCAATTAGTTCCTTGACTTCCAATCCGTTTGCAAACAACACAGACTGACAGTTAAGGGGCCGCCGTCCTGTCCACGTCACGTCCCTCTCTTCCCCTAAGGGGTCTCGAAGCTTTGTTTACAGTGGGGCGCTGGGTTAAGGTCAAAGGTAACAGCCCCGCTGCTCTCATGCGAGCCGCACTTGGTTGATAAGAAAATTCTACAGCACCCCCAAGTTTTTTCAAACATACCGTACCTTAGGCACCCTAACTACTGCAAGCCTCTTCTTGTTAACGGTGTTAGCCCTGTAGCTTGCCGAGGTGCGCCCATTGTCCAGCTGCTTTGGGTACTTCGGCATGCGTGGCAGACTCTGCACGTACCTGTGTAGTTAAATTATATAAGTTTGCCATAATATGGAAATTCCATTGCTTTCTATACAGTAGATATATTTTCACGGTAACTTAATCTAAGTTCCGTAACAGCAACCAAGTCAAACCACGTAACAGTGAGTGATGCTCTAGAGGAGGCTGCCACTTCTCGACTACCACTGCGGAAATGTGGACTGCTTTGCAGGGTTCAGGCTGTATGGTGTCGAGCGACCTCACAGTATTCCTGCCTGGATCCTAGATGGTATTTTTCCAAAGCAGGGGAAACCAAGATAGACTCCGAAACACTATAAACCTGTATTTTAGGGACCCGAAAAAAAGTACCAATGCTGTTGGGAAAATCCCCACACGTCCTGATTCCCTTATCTTCTACTAAAACCCCGTAAGGAAATGTCCTGAAAAAGTTTGAGGGATCCGTGATGGACTCCCGGAGGCAGACTTGAGGTTGCCACCTGGATGAACTGCTAGCGGGCCATGCCGTTGCTAGGTAGGGCTTCAGGTTCTGGTTTAGGGTTCATAGGCCTTAGATTGCGAGGTTTAGGGGTAATTTAAGGCGTTTGGCTTAAGCTTATGAATGGCAAAGCACTAGGGTGGCAGGGGTCTCTCAGCGTCTACGGCTCAAGATGCACTGGTGTATGGCAAAAGGCTGTAGCTTGCTATGCTGTAACATGGCCTAGCCTGTGCTGTGACTTCTAGCAGTGAAAGTATTCAGAAAAATCGTAGATGGGCGGCCCTCTCCCCTTTTAGGATTGGCGGCTTAGGGAGCTCTGGTTAGGACTCATACCGGCTTTCAGTCCCTCTGTCAGTTGAGCCAAATCATGCCACATCAAGCTTCAAGGACCGTACCTGTCAAAACCAGCAGAGAAACGGAAAAGGTGCTACATGGCCTCACGAGAACAAACCACTGTTGGGTCTCATGTTGGAGGGGTCGAGGTTTGTGAGTTCGGGTGAGATTCAGATAGCTTCGCTGCGCATGAAACCTTGCTTCTGAAGCTTGACATCCGTGGAACAACACTGAACACTGTGATCTCCCAAAGGATCTGAAGTATTCATAGAACATTAAGTAGGGCTTTATACTAGGAAGTAGTATTAGTATCCCCTACACAAGTACTTACGATCCTTTGAGCATCGCTCTACATGTGCCTCCGGGCTAGCTTGCCCATAGTTGCTGATGGGCAGTAGGGAATGAAGGAACAAATCCCTGTGCCAGGCCCCATATAGTCCAAGAATCTAGTAGCCTCCTCTTTCTTTGGAGCGCCTTCTTTCCCCACCGTATACTCTCAATCCTAATCTGTTTGCTAGATTCCCAACCAACACGCGGAGTACTGGGCTCTCAAGTTGCCTAATAAGTGCCCCCATTACATGGTAAAGGTGCTGTTTTCCAAGACATAGGGATCCTATTAGAGGGGCTGTAGGGGAGATATACAGCTATATGGGGATACATGAATATGATGTGGGATGCATAGGGATTAAAGCCTAGGCGTTCCGCTTGGGTGCCCCTATCATACGTGTTATCATATATTGTGGTCTATATTGGGGCCCACAATGCTTGGAAGTCCCCATCCATACACAAGCACTTTTCGCCCCATGAGACAATCAAACGTGCTGACCAAAGTCCCGATAGGTCTTCGAGAGTCGTAAATCATCACCCACAGGCCGATCCCCAGTAAGCAACAATCCGGGCGCTGCCAAGAGTCCTAAATCCCTGGATCCTAAATCCTAAACCCTGATCCCTTCTTGCTGATTCTAAACAACCCGCGCCCCCAAACATCAAATGTTCACTACAAGAAACCCTATAAATCGGGGGACATGCTTAACACGATGAAGGGATTAACATGGAACTCCAGAGGCGACCTTTCCCAGACCACTGTCCTTTTGCCGCCTCTGCGGGTTCAGGGTTTGTACCCTAAACCCTAAAACCCCAAGGATCCTTTGATTAAAAGGGCCACATACTTACCCTTGGCTAGCTGGGAATGAAGGAATGGAACAGAAAATCAAAACTACTCTAATGGGTTACATAGGGACTACTATGAGGATCCACTCCTCCATTCCTAGCTAACCAAGTGTAAGTATATGGTTGAAGCCGAAGCCTTTAGGGGTACGAGGCGGCATGAGGGCCAGAACCATGGAGGCCTTGATTGGTCGGGAGGAGGGTTTAAATTGTAGGGATAGCGGGGCATCCAAACGAGAAGATGACTAGTTACTAGTTACGAAAGCCCTTCTGAAATTCTACGATCTGAAGCCCGAACACGGACTCAAAATCCAAACTTCCAAAGGACACACTCAACATCTGTATAATGACAAGTAGGGTTCTCATACTAGGAATTTGTAATATGACTTATGTAAGTATGTCCTCTACAGGTACTTAGAGTCCTGTGCGATTTTGGCTAATGGAAGATTAGCTCCCAGGTCACGTTTCGCTCTATGCCAGGATGGCTTTGCCATCGCAACAGTTCAGTCACGGGCTCGAGGTACGGGCCAGCATGCAGCTCTGATAACAAAGCGCGGCTCGAAGCGGCCAAGTAGTAGAATCTTCCAACAGACCTGCTTTGCCTTTTCAGAAGTCAACCTTGCATGTTGGTGATCCCTCTAAAGTTGCTGCTTCATGTAGGGGAAACCTCCAGCTGTCGGAATCAAACCATGGGGACCTTAGAATTTTAGAACATGGTAATGATCATGGTAATGATCTCAGAGATGGTTCAAATGTACAACTATTATTAGGGGAGTAGGCACCCCAAACACTGTATTGAATGATTATCATGGATCGTAATGCTTTTCCTAATACTTGTATATGTGAACATGATAGTGGAAGCAAGAAATTCCCGTGTGGTGCGCGAACTGGCAAAGGCCTTTCTCGACACCCTGTCTCTGTACATGAGAAAGTCTCAGAGATTAAAAGCCCCTCCCCTTGCCCTTGCACTGAGGCCCCCCTGCCCAAAATGCAAATCTTTGTTTTACTATACTTTCTGAAGCCTGTGTTTGATATGCAGGGGGGGCGCTGCTTTTGTTTTTGCGGGGAGGGGATGCTGCCCGGGGAGTTGTCAAAATAGGAGTAGTCAGAGGGACCTGTGAGGGGTTGCATAGGAGTTATGCAAAGAAACTCCCACGTCTGGACTGCCTTTACGGGTGCCTGTCCAGCACTAGCCATGACTGGCTGGCAAAGGGAAATGCTCGGGATCCTCAAGATACCCAAGCCGTAGCGCGAAATACCACTGACTCTAACATCTCTTAACCTAATATGGAACCCCACATAACTACTATGGAACCTCATATACCTCCCATTTACAATGACAGCAGTCTATGCCGGCACCCTCCTGGGGTTTTATGTTTGCTCGGGGAGGGCAACTTATCCAATCACAAAACTGAAGCCCAGCACCCCTGACCGCGCTGAGCAGAACCAGGTTTAGGGTTTAGGATAACAATGCTTGTACAAGTCTGGGAGAATTCCAGGTATCAGAGGCTATAGGATACTTTGTAGTCATAACTTGGGTTGTCCGTATCTAGGGAGAGCTATGTTCAGGACCGCTCCCGCCCCACTGAAGCGCCTTGACCTTACACACTTTTTCTACCTGCTGCTCAGTGGGGACTGAGGGTGGGGACCCCCTACGACTGCAATCCATATCAAACCCGTGAAATGGAGCCTAGAACCAACTCCTGCCAAGCACCAAGTTTTCTTGCTCAACCCTCGAACCTAAACCATAAACCCCATATATCCCTACATAACCCCTATGTAACCATATATATCCCCAATCATCGAGCCTAAGCCCTGAAGCCATCTCAAGATGAGATCGTTGCTTCGAACCTGCAGGCCGCGTTCTCGTGTTCAGGGTTTGAGGACTTACCTTAGGAAGGCCCCCCATCCCGTAATAGTGATATTTCAGGAAATATTAGGAATAGAAGAGGGCCCTCATATAGTCCTTATTATCCCTGATAGTCACGATTACTGGGTGGGGGGTCCACCTACAGTGTACCTTTCAACCCCAAGGACCTTCAGTTTGTGGACCCTGTACTAAGAGTCCTTATATGAAACCTTAAATGCTGGATGTTTTTTGGGTCGAAGGTAGGGTCTGCAAAGGTGCTTCAGCCACATGTATGAGCTTATGGGAGCTTGTAAAGTTTTGAAGGGCTTTCTGGGAACGCTTGGCCCTAAACCCTAAACCCTCAACCCTTAAACCGTGTGGGGGCGGGGGAGGCGCCAAAGCAAAGGGCCCTATCCACAGATTCTTCTCCTTTCACTGGGTCATATGAACACTGCATGAACCTAAGTCTCTGATACCTTGGGAATGACCGTATTCTAATATATCCATACATATGTATACATATATATATGGTAGTTAGGGCTTAAGGTTTAGGGTTCAGGGCTTAGGATTCCACGCGGGCACCGCCGGTTATGATTGAGCAATGCTTGGAGGTCCATGGGTACGTACAATCAGACTTATTGCCAGATCAGGGTAATTAGGGACGCCAGTAAGTTGATGATAAGTGCGTGATAAGTGGATTACAAGCGCCCATGGTCCTGAGAGTAGGAGTTGCTTAAGGATTTGAGGATGACCATTCAACCTGTCCAAATTTGGAGCTGCTGCATGAAAGTTCTCCAAATTCAAAGAGGAGCATGGTAACTCCAAACCCCAGAATTAGGACCCGAAGGAAGACATCTGATGGATGCAGCGTCCTAAGTTTGTTGGGGGGAGCTTGGGCGGCTAGGGGATACCAATGCCCTTTCCAGGAGACCAAAAAAGTACTGCTGGGATACTGCAAGAACCTTCGCTGATTTTTCACCTGTAAGGACCCACAGCGATAGCATGCAATCTCTGGTTTGCCGTCCAGGCACTGAAGTTACCGTAGCAAGGATATCCAGGACATGAGATGGATTCCTGTTCATGGTATCTTCGTGCCAGTACCTTCACGCCCTGGTTCATCCAAATACAATCCCAGTTTACATGTTGTTTTCCAGTAGGTTCTCCACTATGGTAACCCCAAACCCTAAATTCCTTGACAGCAACGTTGAAACATCTCGAAGCCTATGACTTACTATGAAGATCCTTCAGATGGTCGAGAGACAACTGACCCTTCTTGCAATTACCTACATAAGATTATGTAACTTGGTCTCAAATGGTCCATTTACTTCCGATTTGGGCACTTGGACCCTAAAACAACTGTGCCCGACTATAGCAATTATTGCCCTGAAATATCTTGAGAGCCGAAAATCCTTTAGAGGGTCCAAGTACCCAAATCACGGGGCCCTGGATACCTAACTACAGAACATCAAGACTTGTTAATGGTTTCATCCAGCAAACACCTTTGATGCTGACATCGCCCCGACCGCAAAACCTTTTTGTCGAGCCTGTATTGACTCCTTAAAGGCGTAGGAGCTGCAAGAGCATAGAGGCCAAGCCTTCATCTGGGTTGCTGTTGAGGAACTTAAGTACAGTTACAAGAATACAAGAACATGGGTATGTATTAACAATGGGGCTCCCTTGTTTCAGTAACTTAGTTTAAGTTCCTGAACAGCAACCCAGCCTTATACAAGTGCACAGGACGGTCTCCAGACGCTGGAACACAGCCACAGGCTGGGTCATGACAAGTGCAAACAAATGCAAGCCAAAGTGGATGATAAAGTCCTATGATTACTGTAATCTCTGCTTTCATTATTACCATTCGTATTACTTGATCCATATACCGAATTTACCTGCACATTTGAACAAGGACGACAAGTATTCATCAACTATTGCTACTGTTACACTAGCTGGCTCCAAGGCCGACGACTGCATTGGAGCGCAACGAGCAACGCTGGTACCTGGTACGACTATCAACTATAGATTGTTTTGGGGCTATTCGCTGGGCTGGGAACTATCTGAATAGGTAGTAGTCTAGTTATACGGGCATGTAGGCTTTTTAACCAAGCTAGTTCCCCAGCCATCTAATTAGCTGGCTGCAAGAACAAAGTCTGCTGTTCTGGGCTTCACAGCATGGACAGTGTAGAAAAGGAGAAATAGCAGTCGCAGGAGCAATAATTGAGATGATGGGTGGGACCAGTGTAGCACATTCACCAATGGCACGGCGCGGGTGGTGGCGCATGCACAACAGTAGCATTCGCTTTTCAACATGACAGAAGCACCAACGTAGTAGTGGTGGTTGTGCTGGCACGGCAGCTTGGGCAGTCGTGGCAGTAGCCATAGGTAGCAGCAGCTGTAGCAGAGAAAAGTCTGCAACAAGTCTTTGCTCCTCCGTGGCATGTGTCCAACCCGGAGACCATTTGCAAAGACTGTGCTTTAAACAAGACTCTTGTTTGGGCAGTCGGAAACATGGATGAAAGATGCTGCTTCTTTCTCTGAGTCATGCAGTAAATGGGGACACTATATGTAGCCCAGCTCAGAAATGAGACAAATATGTAGGGTTTAGGGTTTAGGGTTTAGGGTTCCAATCCTAAACCCAAAACCCAAAACCCTGAGCCCCTCAGGACGCTTCGTACATCAGAGGTATAACGGGCACACGCGGACTTAAAATCCAAGTGGCCCTACAAGCCCCTCATGAAACAAACCTAGTATGTGACGATATGTAATTGAAATATACTTCATTATATCATTGTAATATTATAGTAAAATATCTTATATTCTTATAATATACTTTACTATTATCTACTATCCGAATGAAAAAACAAAAAAATGCCGCACAATTTCCTGCTCAGGAAGAGAAATAGTTAACCAGGTGTGTAACCCTAAACAAGACCCAAACACTGCTAAACGCCACGGGTAACGAGGGGACTTGAGTTACCCCAACCCCCAAAGTAAGGACCCGATAACTATCATATGATTAAAGCAAGGTCCTAATTGTACGGGTTGGCGCAACAAAAACCCCTTTATTCAGCCTAAACCCTAAAGCCCCTACAGCCTAAACCCTGCGCCCTAACACCCCAAGACAGCTAAACCCCAAGGGCAATTAGGGATTTTGGGGGCCCCAGACCCTAGACCTTAAACCCTAAAGCCCCAAGACACCTAAACCCTAAACCCTGAACCCCTAAACCCCTAACCCCTAAACCCTAAGTCTAAACTGCCAAACACGGAAGAAAGACTAAAGAGGCTTGTGGCATCTTAACTCTAAAACATCAGGCGTCAGCCTTCAAGACCTAGAAAAAGCAATAGTCCCGGAGGGTCCATATTATGTACAGATATTAAGGAATTAGGCCGCAAAATACCATACTATAGAAGGAATGATGGGTCCCAATTCCCTAATGATGGTTGTATATGTGGACCCTCTGGGAATCTCTGGGAGTATTCATAACGGTAGTAGTCGTCGTAGTAGTAGTAGTAGTAGAAGAAGTAGTAGCAGTAGTAGTAGACGTTTTCTGGGCTCGGCATGTGGTAATTCTGATGGAAAGTTTGCCTGTTCCGACTACCCACAATGCTGCGCTGGCTGCTCCTGCGCCTGCAGCATGTTCAGCCGGAGCACTCAGCGATCCGGCATTTTGAGCTTGATTAGGCCCATAAACACACGAGTAATTCCTGAATTGAATTCCGCACCATAGCTGATGTGAGGGGGACCCGCGGTCTTTCTGATTCCATTGCATCCGGTCGCGAGCTGGGTCGTCGATGTTGCCCCCTAGACCTCTGGGCTGTATGGGCAATCACTTCACTTTTGGATTCGTATGACTTGTAGGGTTTGGGGTTTAGGTACAAGATTTCCTCCATGCACCGTATTTTGCTACAAAGCACCAAACGTTGCCGTAGCTCTGGCGTTTCAAGTAGTGCCAAAGATCTCACACCAAAAGCAACCAAAGCAGCATAAACACATTTCCTGGCCCCTACGGCTCTACAGAATGGCAATTGTAACTGTACCCTACATGTACTGACGATCATGTTCACCCGAGGGCCTAGCTGCAAGCTTGAATTAAAAATGGGACTGCCAATCTGCCAGAGGCAAAGCCATCCTCGGCAACACAGTACAGCCCCCTTGATGCAAAGCAGGCCCGGTACCAAGAGTGGTTGATATATCGGGGTAATATCAGGGTTTATCATGCAGAATCAAATGGAAAACAAAAAGGAGAATGACATGCAAAAGGAGGAATATGTCATGATCCACACTAGCAACCATAAGAAACCCGAAGCCCTAAACTCAACCATAAGGAACAAACAGTATAATGATAACCCCTAAACCCCTGAACCTTAAACCCTTTTTTATGCGGGGGATGGTCTCCGGGAATGCCTGCCAGGTCTCGATGCACTGCTCATACGACCATGCATGGCAACAGCTTGGGGTCGCATCATGCTTCAGCCGTCTCTTCAAATTCTTCCAAGGGTCCTAAGTACCCACATAGGGAATATTTATCCGAACGGTAAGGCAAATTCCTGATACATAAAACATTATATAACTTGTACCATGTAGGTACTTTGGACGCTTTGGGATTCTTCAAACCTTTGGCGATAGGCCTGCCGTGGACCCCGATCTTGCTGAAGCCTCACCCAAGGATCCAAGGCTTAGGGTTTGGCGTTTAGGGTGTAGGCTGTAGGGTTAATGGTTTAGGGTTTAGGGTGTAGGCCTTAGGGTTTAGGGTGTAGGCTTTAGGGTTTATGGTGGTAGGCCTTAAGGTTAAGGGTTTAGGGTTAGGGCTTATGGGGATTACATGAGGATTATTTCCCTACTATTCCCTACTAACCGCCAGTAAGTGCAACAGTGCTTGGAATGATCTTGCGAATTCTTCCGGTCCCTCGGCAAGTTGGCAACAGCAACCCTCGGGATATCGACAGGCCGGCCAAACAAAAAGCAGTAAGGAAGATAACAGGCCTCCTTGACCCTCGGAACCGATGCTGCTTCCGTCTCTTGGGGAGCAGCCGTGGGTTCCACTTCATACTGACACAGATTAATCCCCTCCCCCTAATAATAAACGCCCACAACATGGTACCCTTACATATTCGAGAGACTATTTCTTGCTACGGGCGCGCGGGGTGGGGTATTATTAGGGGAAAGTGATTATGCCCCCCTTCAGCGGTGTCTCGCTGAGGGCAGCTGGAATCAGTGATTCAGATTCTGCAGGTCCGCTTGACGAACCAGAAGCCTGCAAACTCCTTGGGCAAAGAAATTTCAAACAAGGCGCCGTCATAAATTGCCAGCTGTCTGACACACTATTACCCCTATATATACCTATACTGATAATAATATCAGCATTTCTTAAGAGGAAGACCCCCTCCCCCCCAATACGTTCCTAGGGCTGAGGGTCCGAGGGTGCATACACCCTAAGCCCTACCCCAGTACTTACCACGGGGAGCCCCCAAGAGACGTCCATAATCCCTTCAGATCATGCCGATTAAACACACTTAAACCTCATAGTAAACATTCCTATGAGCGACCTTATATCTAATATGAGGAGCGGGGGTTCAATCTTAGTATGAAGGGGTTAAGCAGTTTATCCACTCCTTCAACTTGATGTTGCATCTTGATTTCAGCGGGATTCGCCACGCTTGGGGTAATGTTCCTCAACCCTAAACCCCGTCATTGGAGACCCTTGTAAAACCGCTTAGTATGAAGGGACTACAGACCCCTTATGCAGCAAAGACCCCAAAACGGGTCCTAGCCAAAGAAATTTAACACGCTCGAACAGCTTTGAGGTTTACAATTTAAGCCTCTGCTTGGAGGTTCGAAGTGATCTTATAACCCAGCTTCACCTCAACTAGATCAATACAAGGGACTTAGCAGGCTTCCATTGGGGCTCTACGCGAACTAGCATAATTGGGTTAGAACCTCCAAGCAAGTCTAAAACCCTATACCACACCCCGCCCCCGCTGTATGCTCCCGTTGCCGGCAGCCACAAATAAAGCCTGATTCGGAACTTCTCTAATTAAGTGCCTGTTGCCAGAGGAAATAAGGTGCATTATACGTATCAAGGTACATAACTCTATGAGCAAACCCCTTTCCCGCCAAAGGGAATACTCACGTAGTCGCTGATTCACAAAGGATATGAGACCCCGAAATCAACAACCTTTACACCGCATAACGTCCTCCCTCCAATGATCAACCCCTTGCTCCTGTAATAACAAGACTTCCAAAGAACATAAGAGATTGGGAACATTTACTGTTGCGGGTCATTGGGGGAAGGGGATTCTAAACCCTAAACCCTAAAACCTAAGCCCGAAACCCTAAGCCCTAAACCCTAATCCCTAAGCCTTATAGACTCTAAACCCTAAGCCCTATACCCTAAACCCTAAGCCCTACAACCTTTTGGTTTAGGCCCTGAACCTTGCTCCGCCTTATAACCCATTTGCCTTGCATATTCCTTTTCCATGAAAGTCACAGGAACTTGAATCAATATTTCTTACGCAATTTAATGGGCATGGGCTTCTTATTAGGGACTATATTCGGGAATATACTAAACTACATGAACGACCCCCCATGTCCACTGTCAAGGGGCCCTTGAAATCGCTAATATTGACAGCAGCAAATTTTTGTATATATATATAGAGTATCCCGCAATAATGCCATTTTCTATTTCGAGTCCGATTTCTCGCCCAATTTTATTTTCCATTATTGGGGGTAATAAGGGTCCCTCAGGTGTCCTAAACCCTAAACCCTTCCCTCGGAACTATAAGCAAACCTTCCCCCGGTTTCAAAATTTCTTAGCTGGGCTCTGCTTATTTAGCGACATAACCCTAGAAGCCCAGGTACCCATATAGTAGGTCCTTGGGTTATAGATAGTATACATTTATATAGGGACTTAAGGACAGGAACCCAATATGTAGGTAACTGGGCTTCTAGGGTAATGTTGTTTCTTTCATCTGGTTTTGATCACGGCATTCCCCCCTGCCCACTGCCAAAACCTTTAAAATCAGGAGGCGCCGTGATGAACTTCCTTAACCACTGTCAAGTCTATACTCTGGAGCGGGAGGCCCCTATTTTTTCGGGAGCTTTTGTATGTTTTGCCAGGTTTCTCCGATGGACATGTCCCCAGAACATGGGTCCAGGGGGTTCAGGGTCTCAGTGGTTACTGGTTGCTCAGATGGGGCTTCATAGGTTTGAGGTTGAGGGTTTAGGGGTTTAGGTTTTAGGGATTTGGGGTTCAGGGGTTCAGGGGTTCAGGGGTTTAGGGGTTCAGGATGTAGGGGCTGAGGAGTTTTGGGGTTTATGGTTCAGGGGTTAGAGTTTTGAGCTGTTCCAGTATCTGGTGTGTTCATGAAAAGGTGAGGTATGGGTCTGTGCGGCTGCTTATTGAACGACTCGAGCGGAATGACATGAGCAATATTCTTCTGGTGCTCGCCTGTAGTCAAAGATCTATTTAGGTGGCCCCTTGCTGTAGAAGATTGCGGCGTTGGGATGTCTCAAGGCCCTGGCATGATCTCCAACACCTCAGACTAAAGATTTCAGGAGTCTAGAATCGAGCGGCCTTTGGTAAGCGCTTTGGGGAGTACTCTTCCAGGCATCGGCAAGGTTTGTCAGGTGGCAATACTTCCCCACATAATCCACTCCCCCCAAACATTAACCCGCCTAACATGAAATATTCCCGTTGTGGTATAATTACTGTAATACAGGGGGAATATCTGATATAAGTGGGATGAGGATTAATGTCAGTGGGAGGGGATTAGATGCTTCAAGATGAGCTTGGCGTGAGTTAATCTTGTAACTTGCGCGTGCCGGATCCCTAAAACCTGGTATCAACTTCAAACCTGCAACTCTGGGTACTGTTGATGGCAGAATTCTTTTACGTTACACCACCCTAAACCCTAAACTCTAGGAAGGCTAGGTGGTACCAGATTTCTGGTTTGCTTGTAATTGAGGTGGCTCGCTGGGACGAAATCCAGCAACGGAGGAGAAACCTGGAGTCTTCAAAAATGAGACTTGCAGTTGCTTGTGATGGTAACCTAAGGGTTCAAGTGCCCGAATGGTAGAAGTCAACGTCCTGTAGATCCCCATGTGCCCGACGTATGTGTCAGTCTATGGAAGAATAGAAGGCTGAATAACTAATAGCATTATCCCCCAACAACCCTGGCACATCAGACACAATCATCAGCCACGTAAGCTGTGTACACCAACACATGTTGTATGGAAGCATGGCCCCGAGAATATTACAACTGATGAAAGCGGACCTATATGTGTTCGTCGGAAATGCCTGAGGTAGGTTGTTTTTCTTCTACTTTGGATGTCATAAGCTTATTTCTCAGATACAAACATACATCATTTTTGCATTTCTGATCTAGCAAGTCCAGGAGCAAAGACACCTGCCACTCAGAAGCCAAAGTGCAGGTACGTACATGAGCTTGCAGCCCCTCAGCTAGTGCCTTACAGCTGCCATGGGGCTGTGAACAGCATACCCCACTTTTTGGCGTTGTTTTTCCATGACCCTCCTAGAACAAAGCTTGAAATGACTTGCAGAAGCCCGAAGCTGAAAAAGACACACCTCAAAAGTACTAACGCGCGCGAACGCAACCGCGATCCCACCGGCAGGCAACTGCCAATAGAATGAGACTCATTCTGTGTGGCAGGGGGTTCCCCAAACCCTGCGGAGCCTAGTGTACCGGCCTTGATAACTACCAAGATCATGGTCCTAAATTTGCTGAATTTATGGTATAGCGTACCTCAAATAGACCTCAAAAGAATACTGTTACTTGCAATGATTTAGGCCCACATCCTATCCCCATAAACCCGTGCATTTTGCTTTTTCTATTTGATTCTCCAGCAATGGAATTGTTGGCCCCCCTGTCGTCCCTGTAGTACGGTCCTGTAGTGCCGATATCATCCCTATATAGCCTCATTATGATCCTTATAAGCTCTCAGTATCAGCTATTCATACCATTATTCGGCAGGTCTCTCTTTTTGTCCTGATAGGGTGTAGGATGCATGGTCTCAGCTTGTTCGTGCATTTTGGCTGTGGTCAGTAATCTTCCGCAAAGTATTGGGATGCGTACTCCTTGCAACACCATCATCGTTCTCTTGCTAGCCGCCCCCAGTTCAATAGCCTTCCTTTTGGGAAATGTTGGTGCTGAGCGAGACCTTTTATCACAGTAAACCCTCGCTTCCTTGCTAGTAGGCTAGCTGTCTTCAAGTAGCAAATATTCGACGAATGCCACATAACCGCGGAGCGCAGGCAGGACAGGCTTGTTTCTTCTGTCACCCAGATCCCTAGCTTCTAGTGCCCTAGCGGCAAAGGGCATTAAACATTCCACATACCCTAGGCAAGTTCTGTTGCAGAATGCGCCTGTATTTAGCAGTATTTACCTTACATACAGCGACTCCCTAAATTAGCCCTTGTTCAATCTATATATATATATATATAGCCCATGTCCGTTTCCCTGTCCATTCCTTCATTCCATGCCCTAATGTTCTAGGGTTTAGGGTTCAGAGTTTAGGGTTTAGGGTTTAGATATTGGGGTTTTAAGTTTAGGGTTTAAAGCCTAGGGTCTAGGGTGCGCTAAACCACCCCAAGTGGGAATCTCTAATATCTTTACTAACATGAAAGGTTGCCCCTCTCCCCAAATTCGAGAAACCCCCGGGCGGTGTTGCATCCAGACTCCGCCTCCTTCCCAGAATTGGCCAATAGATACCTAGCCAATCTAGCCACGATATTAAGTTTGAGGATGGTGTAAGTCCACAGCAACTGCTAAGGACTATGAAACGGCAATGTGAAGCCAACTGCCTTACTGAAAAACAGTTGTGCCAGTCACCAATCGTCAGCAAGGACATCTCATGCGTTCCCACCAGTATTCAATCTCGCTGACCACTCATATCAACAACACGTCGTTAGGGATGTACCACAATGCAGCCCCAGTCTGCAAACCTGCTACAGTAAGAACACCATGAATATTTAGAGTGGCTGACGGGCTTTTCCAGCACAGAAGGCCAATGACAAGACAAACAGAATGCCAAATGGCACAGCCTTATATAGCTGGATAGTGGAAAATATACGGCCATTCAAGGAGGTATCGGAGACTGAATTCCACATCAAGACCCTTTCACTCACTCATGTGCGTGGGGGACTTGACGTGCATAGGGGAACTCGCTTGCACAGGGGTGGCGGCTTCGCTGTCGTCTTCCAGGACGGACGACATCGCCTTGACCTTAGCTGATCCAGTACTGGGCATGTGAAGAAAGCTCGCACACTTTCACCCAAAAAACAGAACCAGATTTCGCATGTCCTGGATTGAAGGTCAAGAAAGATATGTTGAGGTTGACAGCTTTGTCCTGGCACTTCACATTTGGGTCGTTCGAAAGAAGGGATTGAAATTAATGGAAAAATGAAGCTTCCGCCGGCGAGCTTCCGCGGAGACTACTGGCAGTCCGACGCCGTGCTTCCGCGGGCTCTTCCGCAAACGTTTTCGCCTAAGGTGCGTCCGGAGCTCTTCCGCCAAAAGGATTTCTAGTCTTCGGTGGTCTCCGTCCAGAACTAAAAAGGAGCCTCCGCAAGCAAAGTGCTTCCGCGAAAGCTTTCGCGAGCTTCCGCGTGCACAGTGAGAACCATTTTTCAGAAGTTGTTGCCAGCCGATTTCCGTGATTTTTTCCGTATCTAATTACCTTTCCTCTTTACCCCAAACACTAAACCCTAAACCTTAAACCTTACACCCAAAATACCCCTATAATCCCTTTAACTAACGAGTACCCCTAATTTGGGGAACTCCCGTTTCAACAGCGGCATCAGTCTTCAAACGTTGGCTTGACAATGGTGCTGGACCGAAGTTTACACTATCAGAAATGCCATGAGGCAGGCATGCATCATTTAAGTGTTAGGGTTTTTTCGTTCAGGGTTTAGGATCTTGGAAAATCCCTCTTAATTGCGATAGATACCCATTATAGTAACTTGACTTAACCCTAGAAGCCCGGCTACCTATATATTGGGTTCCTGTTCTTATGCCTTACATAATTGTATACTATCTGTAACCCGAGGACCCACTATATGGGTACCTGGGCTTCTAGGGTAAGTTCCTAAACAGCAACCCAGTTCATAGGTCAATTCTGACAACTTCACTCTGAAGTAGAGCCGCTTAGCAGCATAGCCTACACGAACTCCAAAGGCCCAAGTCCCCAACAATTTAGTACTTGGGATTTTGGGTTATACGAATTGCGGTACAGGACTTTGGACGCATCTGATTGTTGAGTTGCTTGTACCTTTGGGTTGCTGGATCATGGCGGTATCATTCCTGCGCAGCACGCTTAAACATGACCCTTCATGTTGTTGATGTTGCTGCTCTGAGCGCTTTACCGTGTTGTACACCTAATCCAACGGAGAGGTATGGGGCTGCCATCATTGCCACCCTTGCACATGAAGATGAAGCCTTAGGGCTTTGTCATCTGCACGGCGCACTACGGTACTTCATGTGCCTCGTACTTCCCTAATACTCCCGCTGCTGCGCTTTTGGTACTAGTGCTTTTCACGTAAGGATTTTGCTGGTGCTTAAGAATGGCAGATGTCTTTCTTCATCAAGGCTGCGTCCTCGGTGACCTCCTCCTCCAGCGCCTTGACGCTGCCCTTGTCATGCGACACGTGGGATTGGAGCTCCGAAGCATCCTTGCCTTGCAGTGTGGCGCAGGTCATGAAAGGGATTCTGGGCTTTAGGCCTTAACAGAGCCACAATCTTGCCGGCTAGCGGCGTGAGTGTGTTGGTTCTAGATGTGTTGGAGATGCCAGGAAGCATCTGTTGTTCTGACTAATGCAAGGCCTGAATAGCTACGAGTATCATTTTTGTCTCTTTGAGGGACTCTATACCGTTGATTCTACAATCAGTACAGGCGGACTGCAATATTGGTAATAGTTAAACCTCATCATACCAGGATCTTTGGCTGAATGCCTTGCTGGCTCCACTGCCTACCACGCATCCCGCGCCCTACGCCTGACCATGATGCCCTGGAGTAGGGGTTAGGGCTCCCCCCTTTTTCCCACCAAACAGATTTTGTATCTGGAAGGTGCTGGCCATGAAGTTAAGGGCCCCCTACAAAAAGGCAGCGCATAACAGTCTCAGTAGGGTTTCGGGTTTAGCCTGACTAACCCTGAACCGTAAGCCCTAAACCCTCAACAGTACTTCCCCGACCTTCAATGCTGAATCCTCAACCCCTCCCTAAACCCTGAACCCTGGATGCTCCACCCTGAGCCCTAGATCCCAAACCCTGAGCCCTGAATGCTCAACCCTTTTCGCCCCAAGTACTCAACCCTAATCCCATGAACAACAAAGAATCAACCCTGTCTAAACTCTACAAACCTCAGCCCGAAAGCCCCGAATCTTCAACCCTCAACCCTCCCTAAACGATGAATCCTAAACCCTAAATCCTAAATCCCAAATCCTAAGCCCTTGAAACCCTAAATCCTAAGCCCTAAATCCCAAATCCTAAATCCTAAGCCCTATAAGCCCTAAACAGTGGCCTGATCCACCAGAGCTCGCACTTCGGACTCCGAGCTTCACAGCCATGTCCACCATCAGAGTGTCCATCTCCTGCGATAGATTTTCGGGCTGAATGTAGACCAGTGATTTATAAACCCCCTCCTTTTAAAGGCCTTAATACTGGATTCCTATTATAATCCCCATTACGGGGAGAGGGTTTATTAATCAGGGGCCTAGGTTATTCCCAAATAATCTTACTCACCATGGCACTTAGCACCGCTCCTAAAAGTTGAGTTTTAGATACCTGCACCAGGAATAATTTAGGAGAACCCCAACAAGTTAAGGGTCCAAGGTCCTAGGTAATTAAGTGCCAAAGAGTTATTAACGGGGAATCTTGGGGAGTAGGGGAACCCATAAGGTTTTTCGGCTTAGGGTTCAGAGTTTACGTTTGGGGGTGGGCGGTTCTCAAAACAGGGCCCTTAGACAAATGAACTTTTGCAGCTGGCAGTCCCTGCAAACAACCCCGCTAAATCAGCTGCTTTAGGGTTTGCGTGTTGGGTACTGTTGCCTGTCAGGAACAGGGCCAACGTTTGGGACTAATATAACACCGAGCGAACATGCAGTACCAATATATCGTATCTGATCCAAGTGTTGCTGGCTGGAGGCAGCGCCCAATGGCCCAACGCTTGCGCTGAAAGTTGAAAACCCTAAATCCTAAGCCCTAATTGCACTTTTCAGGGATCCTTGAACTTAGGATCCTGCTGCGAGCGGGATATACAATGCATAGGAAACGGGGTCTGAAGTCAATATCATGTTGAGGGCTGCTTAGGGCTCACTAGAAAGCATACTCATTCAAGACTCCAGGACCATAATGCTGGCAACGCGCAGCCAACAATTCTACACATGCATTCAACCTCCGATGCTGAAGGCTTATGGCTTCTGCGATGTGTTCAAGAGAGCCTCCAAGCCCCGAGCAAGAGTTAAGCGTTTTGGACTTGGGGTTCTGAGGCCAAACCCTGAACCCTGCTGTACTTTGGGATACTTCAGGATAGGAAACCTCACTTTTGTTTTGCGGTCTAAACTTTAAGGTTTCAAGCTACATAGGGAGGACCAATATCCCTACACGAAGCTGCTGCGCATTTCTTCTTGGTAGTTTCCAGAAGTAGGGGGATCCCCCACAAGCGTGTCACTAATTTGGGACACCGCCATATTGGCGAGATGTTCTGACCCTCAAACGGTAGAGATGGTCAACTGGAGGTTCTCAAAAAGGTTATGGTTTAGGGTTTGGGGGAACTATGGGGCAGACCGCTTGGGACAAATGTGCTCAATTCTGAGGCATTACAGGGTTCCTTGCTAAATGACGGTCTCGCGTAGTTATTCTGGAGGGAGCATAGCCCTAGACCTTTAAACCCTGAAACCCTGCGCCAACTAGACTCTGAAGTTTGAACCAACAAGAGGCGCACATCCTGCTTCACACGATTATAGTATATTATAGTATATTATAGTATATTATAGTATATTACTATAGTACATTAGGCTCCTCGAACTTGGTGCGTGTCATTTTCTCCAGCCGGCCGATGGCACTGTCCTTGAACTGCCGATGCTGGAGGCTGTGAATTTTTGATTTCGATGCAAGCACTCAGTCTTACCGCTGGCTGTTTGAGACTTGAAGCAAACCCGGTTTCTCTGCAATGAATTTTGGGTTTCGATGGCACTAAGTAATCTCAGCCTCCTTAGCAGGCACAATGTTGGGGGCTGGAGGAAGTCGGAGTGAGAAAAATGAAGGGCCCCAATATCGACCACATAATATGAAATATCCTTAATGATGGGGACACTTCGGAATTCCCCATTGAGACCTAGACCTTCAGAATGTAAAGATAATCACTAATACTGAGTTTCCTAACTTTCCCAACATCCTGCGCCAACCTCTGAAGACAGAGCAACCAACCCAAACCCTCAATCCCCATAGGGCGCGTCATGTTGCTTTTCTCATGTCTGGGATGACCGTCGCTTGCTCTTCTTTTCCTACCTCTTTACTAGTGCTACTGGCACCACCGCTGCCAGCACCAATTACGTACCGTTGATGTCCAAATTCCTGCATCACCGCTCACACACGGACCATGAGGAAGTATAGTAGCAATTACAGTATACTTCTAGAGCAAGGCCATTCAAGTCTTGTCCATCAAGCCTGTCACATGAAACACCTAAGCCTGAACCCCCCTCACCACCGCTGACAACTGAGCACTTCGACTTGGAAGCCAAGAATCGTCCACTGCTAGGGCGAGCTCCTGGGTTGCTGCTAAGGAACCTAAATTGGGTTTAGGGTTTAAGGTTTAGGGTTAATAAACCCTATTACTTACGATATACCCATTTTTTTGGTAACTTAATTTATATTCCTTAACAAGTTAAGTTCCTTTACTAAAGGAACCCTATTATTTCCCATATGCCCATATTGCTTAATGTAGACCCTATTACAAAATAGCAGTTTCTATTCTCTTTCCCATTATCCCCATATAACCTTGTATAACCCCTTATAAACCTGTAGTCTCCTTAGACCTATAATGACAAGATGTCTTTCATAATTCCTTGAGGGTATAATTACTCTAATACGAAATGAACAATAAATCTTAAGGAGACTACAGAAACCATATTCCCTAAAACCCCAAACCATAAACCATAATCCTTTACGGCAACCCAGGCTCAGGCCATGGTAGAGACGAATTCGCGAGGCCGCCGAAACGGTAGACACGGTCGAGCTCGATCTGAGGTGTGTTCTGATACCTCGGAGTGGGGTATACATGAAGTTAATAAAGGCATATATCCATACACCTATACCCTAGAAGCCCAGGTACCCATATAGTAGGTCCTTAGGTTACAGATAATATAAAATCATATAAGGACTTAAGGACAGGAACCCAATATGTAGGTAACTGGGTTTCTAGGGCTATATATATATATGTATATATGTATAGGGTTTGGGGATAAGCTATGGGGGCTTGATGCCTTGGGGCGGGGCCTGAATTAGGGTTTAGGGTTGAGGATTTTAGGATATACATGAAGCTTATAGGGACATGAAAGGATATATGTATATATATATAGGGGTTAAGGGGTAAGCTATGGGGGCTTGAGGGCTTGGGTCTAGAAAGGCTTGGGGTTTAGCTTTGGGATATCCAAGGTTATATAGGGAAATCCTGGGCTTAGGGGTATCGATATTCATCCGATATCGGGGAAGACAACTGATACCCTAGGGTCGGATTGCTTTGTGGAGTTTAGGCCTATAGGGGAACAACTGGTAGTCAAATAGAAAGGACAATACTGGGATGATACAGGGGCTTCGTCTTCGTGCTCTAAGAGGATATATTGCGAGAGACTAGCGCTATGCAGAACAATTGAACAGCCTGCAGAATGTATAATCCGGTCATAATGCTCCCTACCTGGGCTGTCATGGCACTATTTGGCGTTTAGCATCAACCTGAGGCTTCATTCACTCAGAAAACCCACTTTTTCATAAATGTCGGAATATACCTTCAATAATATTTGGGATCCTAGTTTATTTAGGGTATAGTCCCTGACTGAGGGATATTGGGCTTTCTGGGTACCCTACAGCAAAAGAGTTTCAACCAGTGAAATACCACATAGAGTCCCCCGAGCCCACAACCCTCAACCGCGTTTTGGCGACCTTGTAGGACTTGGGGTCTAGATATATAAACCCTAAACCCTAAACCGCATGCTCTAGCTAGGTTGAATAAGTTGGTTACTGCCAAAACCCAGTAACAGTTGGATAATAAACTATGACATGAATGAACGAGGCCCTTACTACGACTCCTATCATAGACTGTCACTTGGTAGGGGCAGCACTCAATGATGAAGATAGGTTTTACAGGACTTCAGGTCTTTAGGATAATATAACTTCAGGTCTTCAGGGTCTATGGAGCTTAGGGTTTAGGACCAAGGGCTTAAGAAACATATCCCCAACATAACCCCAAATTTAACCCCAATATGACCCCTATATAACCAGGGTTTAGCACCCTTGGGACTTAGGAAATTGAGTACCCTAAAACCTAAACCCCTAAACCCGGAAGCCCTAAACCCTGAACCCCTAAACCCTAACCCCCAAACCCCTAAAACCAATGTTCTCGCACCGCGAGCAGGGTCGGGCATGAGGCTGTTGGGGCACACCGTTTAGGAGACGCTGTTATCTGCCGGTAGAATCGGGATTTGGGGAATGTAGGTAGCCCTAAGGGTCCAAGGACCTAAATAGCACAAATACGGAGGCCAGAGCATCTGCCAAACGCATCTTCTCGACGCTATAACCCTAAGCCCTGAACCCCCAAAAGTGTACCTGGACTTCCCGAGTACCCATAGTAATGGCCTTTAAAGAATACCCATAGTAATGGCCCCTAACCCTTAACTCCAAAGAATGACGGGTGTGTAGGCTAGTACTCTGGGTATTTCGGAGGTCCCTAATCCCTAAACCTTTACATTCTCAGCTACCGAGTATACGGGCCTCGGTCCTAGACCTGGTATTTGAGCCTCTTCTCTCATCCGCAAGCCCTCTGAATTTTTTGTCTTCCCTCCGCCCGCCATGTCTGCTAGCTGTGTACTACCTATTTCAGGTTCCCCTTAATTGAGATGATTTCTGGATAGGAAGCGCTTAAGTATATGGGAATCTTGTAGTGGTGTTAAGGTAAGCCATGATGACATCAGGAACTTGCATTTCAAGATGCTCGTAGGGGGATTCAGTTGTAGGTACGGCACCGCGTGGCCCGTTGTCACCCTCGTCGAGTTCACATGCCTCTCAGGCAGCAGTCTTTGCCGGCAACTACATATCCAGACATGCTGGCGTAAATTCCCACTAGCAGCTAGCACTCTTCATATAAATCCAAACTACGAACAGTCAGAAAAGCTGAGCTTTAACATCACAAACAAGGAGACGGCGAGTTGTAGAGATGCACCTTCAAAAGAGGAGGTGGCGGGTAAAAATCTATACAAAGGAGCATTGGGAAGTACAGATTCCTTGCCTTTGTACCCCCATTCCACTTCCATGAAGGACACCATGGTGGTCAGTCCCAAACACCCACATCCTACAACCAGCTCCAGGAACCAATCTCACTGGTATTCGCATGCTGGTCATGGCTACTACCTAGGCCTCCCACGCAGAGGCAATAAGCGCTTTAGGCCAATTTTGTGAGTGCTTGACAGCCATTCTCATGAATGATCCCTTAATACCAACCCGCCCCGTATTATTAGATATCCCGTGCGGTCTACTGTATACCTACCGCGACTATTTTGTACTAGCGGGATGGAGGGTTCTCATTAATGTGACGCGGGGAGTTATCTTGGAGATCTAGTGGTAGATTTTTGGGGGTGTCTGAACATTGCCCGAGCCCTGGAACCTATAAACCATAAGCCCTGAACCCTACCATTTTCTTTCTTGCATATTAGTCGTGTCTCCTTATTGGGCGTCTGGGTGTGGACAGTGTCTTTACATTGTTGTGTTGGTCTTTTTAGGTTCATGGGGCTGCCTTCACATTGGGGTGTATAGTTTGTGTTCTATAGCCTTCCATATCTCAAGTTCATACCCCTATATCGTATATATATATATATACATATGTGTGTATATGTATGCCCATACATAAATATACACCTATACATACGTATGTGTACATCGGCAGTTGTACACGTATCCCTACATGCGTATAATCCCTAAACCCAAAACCCCAATACTTACCCTAGAAGCCCAGGTACCCATTTTTGTAGGTCCTTGGGTTACAGATAGTATGAAATTATATAGGGTCTGAAGGACAGGAACCCAATATATAGGTAACTGGGCTTCTAGGGTTAGACAGCCCAATGCCTCCCCAAGGTGGAGCGACTTAACGAAGGCGTCCCAGCGCTTCTTGGAGATCAGTGGCATTGCGGTCTCGTAGATGAGCTTCCCTCGAATCCTTAGAAGGCTGTGGTGGTTTCGGGTTGACCCTAGAAGCCCAGCTACCTACATATTGGGTTCCTGTCCTTAAGTCCCTATATAGTTTTCTATTATCTGTAACCCAAGGACCTACTATATGGGTACCTGGGCTTCTAGGGTGAGGCTTGGTTTTCAGGGTAGAAGGTTTGGGGCTGACGGTTTAAGGCCTAGGGCTCGGGGTGTCTGTAAGGCTTAGGGTTGCAACCATTGCAGGATGGGAGGGTTTAGAGCTTGAGCTTCCAAGGTTTGAGTTCGGGATTGCGCGTAGGATTGAACCTGCGATGCTAAGTAAGTAAGTAAGTAAGTAAGTAAGTAGTTCCCTCCGCTTAATATCAACCCCCTCCAGCCCCCAATATTACATACTCACAACATACCAAAACTTACCACATAGTCGGAGTAACGGCACAGAGGTCTTATTGGCGGGTGGGTGGATTAGGATTGGTCAGCTAATCTTTTGTGCCGCTGATAGCCAATGACGACAGTAACAAAAAAAGGGTGCCACTGCAGAAATAGCGTCACTCGCGACTAAGAAACAAATCACTTGTGATTAAATCCCCATTGATGACTGCTGATGTGCCTTTTTCCTAAGAGGCGTGCTACATCACTTGCGACCCCCAAAAAATGGAGTGCTACATCACCTGCAAGTGAAAAAGTAGGTGTTAGGGTTTAGGGCTGCCTGCGCCCGAAGGTTGGCACAACTTCAGCACTGTCTTTTGTCTGGGTGTTCTGTTGCAGAAATCTTCATCGTTTTGGGTTCTTCAGGGTTTAGGGTTAGGGCTTGCGGTCTTTTAGGGTTTGGGACTCTTTAGGGTTTACGGCTTAGGGTTCTTTACCCTCGGGATTCGGGCTAGAGGTTCTTTAGGGCTTAGGGCTTGGGATTCTGTAGGATTTTGGGTAGTGGCTTTTTGGAGTTTGGGGGTTCTGTAAGGACCGGTCTTTGGGTTCCCTTTGGGCTTGTTTAGGTTTTTTGGCTATTTAGGGTTTGGGATTTGGGGGTCGTTTACGGTTCAGGGTTTGGGGTTCTTTTGGGATTGTGGTGTTTTGGGGTTTCGGGTTTGGGGTTGCTTCGGGGTTAGGATTCTACAGTGTCCTTGGTTAGGGGTAGGGACACGTATCTCGCCATTCTGTAGAGTTTACGGCTTGGGTTTCTTGCCAGTTTCGGATTTGAGGCTCTCCAGGGTCTCTTTACGAATTTTGGTTAGGGCCTCTGTGGGGCTTAGGGCCTTTTAGGGTTTAGGGTTTGTCGTTCTTTAGTGACTGGAACTTCGAAACTCATTTGGAATTGGGTTTCTTTATAGGGCTTAGGGTTCTCTGGGGTATTATCTTTGGGGGCCTTTCCGGCTTGGGCTTGAGTTTCGTGTTGCTTTTCTAGGGCTCGGCCTTCTTGGGGCTTGGGGTTCTTTAGGGTTGAAAGGGTTGAGTGTTTGGGACCCTGGTGCTCAAGCCCTCCCCTACCTAAACCCTCAAACCTCCCCCCTTCTCCGCAATTTTCTCCCTCGCGCCTTGTGCTTGTGACATCACGGACCGGCTCGCCCAGGGGTTATAATCATAAACATGGGTGCCGCGCTTTGCACAACGACACTCCCTTCCTTCAATTCAAAGTGTTTCCCTGAATCTATGTTGGGTCCTCACGAGGTATACCTAAACACAGGAAGATGGGTAGGTGTAGTGTTTGCGTAGGGCCAATGTTAGGCCTAACATTGTCCAGCGTCAGTCGGGCATGTCCTCGCGCGTTGAAGTAGATGGCATTGTAGCCTAAAGGGGGATTCCTTGGGGATGAGCTTTAAGCTTGGGGGTAAAGGCAACATTGTGGAAAAAGTCAGACCTTGTTGGGTCAGGGGTGGGCAGGCTTCGGAGGAAGCCTCTACCCCCAAGAAGTCAAACAAATTGCCAGCCATGACTAAACCTAGTGACCATTCCTAACGACCAGAACGCCCATCTCATCTCTCACATCAACATGCCTGGACTTATGCTGCTCGCCACACCTTTGCAAGCCACGCATCGGTGCACGTACCATGCATTCGTTCTTGCTGGGCACTGTAGGTGCTTACAAACGAAAAATATCGTTTTGAGTGCTGGGGTATCCACTTGCAGTATCCTATTCCCTTCTTGTTCAGGCAATCTAGAACCACAATATTGGCATGTAGCTACTTAGGCTTCTACATTACCTTAGCCCAAACCTGGCAGGACTGGAAAACTCTTTACGCCATTCTTACATCTTCGAGCGCCTTTGTGTCGAATTACAGTCTTGCCCGTGCACCCTTAACGCTTGTTGCAGCAAAGACCTGAACACTCTGTAGCACTTAGCACCGGTACTAAAGCAGTGAAGTTGTAGGCACAGGTCATCGAAGAAATGAAATCACCAAGACACCCCGATTATCCACCCTAAACCCTAAACCCTACACCCCTAAACCCTGAACCCCTAAACCCTAAACACCTACCCTAAACACCTAAAACCTCAACCCTGGCCGTGGAGAACAGCCAGGTAGCGCTGGCAGAGTTGAGCTACCATTAGATTCATCAGGTAGACGTGCCAGCAGGCGGCGAACCTACGGTCTCCAAGGGCTTAGGGTTGAGAGATTGTAGGGCCTGGGGTGAAACCCCTGCAGTTGTAGAACCCTAAACCCTAAACCCTGGGGTTCAAATGCTTTAGAGCTTTGAGTCCTTGGTTTGCCAACTTGGCGGAAAAATCTTTGGAAGTGCGAGAAATTGAAGGTCCTCCTGCTGGCTGGGCAATGGGCGCCGTAATGATCAATTGGATTTGGGGTCTGTTTGAGTCAACCTATGCCCTAATTGTACAAGAAATCTAGAACCTCGATTTTGGTAATAAATTGGGCCCCTACCTTGAACCCTAAACCCGTAAACACATAAACCTGAAAAGTTAGCCGAGGAGCGCAATAATGATCCATTTCATCAACGGCTCGGATGCATTGGCGATCTGCTCATAGTTATCGCCCCCATAGACCTGGATGGGTTTAGGACCTAGGGGAGTTTACCTGTATCCCAAATTACCTACAGCCTTGTAATCACGAGCCCCTAGTTCGTAGGCACAACTCATGAAAACGCATGTACTTCGAGTTTCAGGTAGGGAATGGTAGGGATTTGAGTGAAATCCTGTCAGCGTAATGATGAACGCCCTCCACTTGAACCAGTGAAGAATACTTCTACGTAAACGCATTGTTCCTTATATGGCAGGATGTCAAAACTCTGGCCCTTAACACTTCGGGTACACAAGACTGTCCATCACTTTGACCCCCCCAACATCGATGCCTGGTTCCATGTAAGCTACACTCAAAACTTCCTGCATAGTTTAATGAACATGGGTTCCTTCTTAAGGATAATATTCGTGAGTTTTATACTAGACTCCGAGAGGGACACATATGTGCACTGTTAAGTGCCCCTCAAGAAGGCCAATACTGACAGTAGCCCATGTAGACATCAAATAACAAATGGGTCAAAGAATGGACCGAAGACTCCAGATAGTCGATCCCCTCTCCTCCTTCCTAAAGGGTCCATGTAGGTATATGGTATATACTTAAGGCCCAGAGGGGTTCCCATATACCTACTTTAAGGCCCAAGTATCTACCATATAGCTACATGGACCCTTTGGGCTTACACCCTGTCACTTAACACCGGGCACAGTGGCCCTGTGCTTCGCAGGCCTCAAGGGTCCAAGTTCTCAACAATGACGAATGATTTGCCTCCTTAGAACCTGTATTGCAATTACTACCTCCACAATCCCAAGCGCCCAATTCTTGTGCACAAGAACCTTTAGGGAGGGTTGGGGGCATGGACGGCATGCAGGGCTGCCTACTTCTCACATGACTCAAGATCAAGAATCCTGCTTCGAAGCTGAGGGGACTTAATAAGTAGATTAAAAGAGGAGGTTATAAGTAGGCCAACCCCAATTTAAGGAACCCATAACCCCATGCATAAACCACTTACCAAAAGCCCCTGAACCTTCAAGTACTGAACGAGGACAAGCAGACATTCAGTGCCATCGAGAGCATGGACTCGAATGCTGCAGGCCAGTTGTAGAAGCCTACCTTTTGAATGGAGTCTTCCTTAGTTCTTGCAAGTTTGCGCAGTTGTATAGACATGCAACTTCATCGGTTAAAACAAAACCCTAGAATTGCCACATACACGGTCCTTGCAATTGGGCTCACTGTTACTTAGTGACTTAATTGGAGGGGGAGGCCGACGTCCCGAATCGCAGCAGACGTCACATGGTACAGCCATGCATCGTCTTTCTTATTGGGTGCCACCGAGTAAATAGGATCATATTTGTCTTGGGAAAGACTTGAACCAAACCAAAAGGAGACGACAAACAATCTCACTATACATTGACTATAGTATTGCATGTCACGGGCTTCTGCCGGCTACTGTAGTCTGTACTATAAGATCCCCATTCATGAAGATACTACTCATCTGAAGGAGATTCGGCGCCCGACTGCGGCAGGCATGCCACAGCAGAGGCAAATGTTGTGGTCAGGAAGGCCAAAACACCTGAAGGAGCAAGTCTTGGAGTTGGGGGGGGGTAGACTTTTAAGCTTTGGGGTTCAGGATTCAGGGTGGTTGTTTTTTGGGGGGTGTCCTTATACTGAGGGTTGCATTGATAATCTTATATTTGGGGCTATGCAGGAGGTTCCTAACTCTGAACAACTCCCAGTTGTGGGTTTGCATTTTGGGGTTTTGAGGTTGAGGGTTGAGAGCTACAGCTACGTAGACATATGGCACATACTTCGGACCCAAATGGGTTCCCATCTTCCTACCTTGCGGCCCAGGTATATACTATAGAGCCACATGGACCGTTTGGGTATGGATTTGGGATGGTTTCGGGCTTGATGGCTTGCAATCCCCTCCCCTACTAATTAACTCCCCCACACCCCGTAATAGCCTGACAAAACATGAAAACCGAAAACCAAGACAAACGTCAAAACCTAGGAAAGGAAGCCCCTAAGTCGATTAAGAGTTCCTCTGCTGCTGGCTAGCTTCCCGACTTCAATAAAAAGAGTCCAGTAGAGACACCTCCAACAATGAGTGGAAATGCATGCCTCTGCCGTTGTATCGCCATGTTTGGAATGTCTTCAAGAGACAATCACAGCTGCCGATGTGCACCAGGTATGCGGCAGAAAACATAGTTCACTTAAAGCAGGTGCTGTATATCATAAATTCTGAGCAAGGGCCCATTTGGGAAGAGTCCATTGTTGGGTCTAAGTGTTTTGGGGGGCATGCGTGACAGAACATTGCTAATTGCAATGTTTTCTGGACCTGCCCTCAATAGTGCAAAGGGCAAGAGCCCCCATGATGGAATTCCAGGTAGGTCCTGGGAGGGGGCTGCCATGTATGTAGGTATGTATGTATGTATGTATGTACGTATTTACGCATGCATGTATGCATGTATGCATGTATGCATGTATGCATGTATGCATGTATGCATGTATGCATGCATGGGTGCATGTATGTATGCATGCATGTCACCAAGTTGAACATCTCACAAGGCTGAGAGCCCCCGTTAGGCTAGGCCCCTAAACCTTGCCCGCCCTGTAATAGGGCTTTATATTATATTCATTACATAAGTATTATCCAACTGCTACAGGGTGGGGGCGGTACCCAAACTAAACCTGAAACCTTAAACTGGTCATGAGGGATCACTGGAGCACGCTGGAGTCTGGGAGTCTGATACTTCGAGGGGGCCCATAGCAACCTCTTGAACCCCATAGGGTCTGTATACAACCTGCGTATAACCCCAACTTGGATCGGGCCCAAATGTAGAAGCCTCAGTACTTACCAATCTGATTCTGACGTCCGTTTAAGGTGCCCTCCACCATAAATATATCAGGAATCTGCGACAAATGTCTTCTTCCCAGACACCCATGTAAAGGAGGAACTCCCACCAAAGGCTGGCGCAAACCACACTGAACCTTGAATGCTCAGGCTGAAGAGCTTAGTTTTGGGAATCCATATGTGTGGTTGTCAAAATTACGGTCCGTTTTTGGATCCCTATTATAATACGGCACCTAATATTTAGGGTACCCCAAAAAGGACCATCATTTTGACAACCACCCTTATGATTCTTCTTAAGAGCATTTTTCCTTTGGGCTCCAAGTCCATAAACTAATTATACCTGCTTTGGGTCCTGAAGTCTAGAAATGGTACCTACATGCAGCCTAAGGGTTCGGACTACTCCGTGTAGTACTCACAAATTCATTCCCTACTGGGCACCACTATGTGGCGGCTGAAGAACAATTTCTTCCCGAAACGCCTACTGGAACTCTGGGAACTTCTGCAAAGAATGAACTCGAAACTACAACCTTGATGTTCAAATGGGGGTTTACCAAAATTAGGGGTACCATTTTGGGGGTCCCCATAGTAAGGACTATAGTATATTGGGGTCCATATTGGGGTCCCCTTATTTTGGGAAACTACCAAATACTTTAAGGGCTTCGGCGGCTGTTACAGGCGTAGCTTGAGCAAGCGTCATTCTACGCCACGGGCAGTAGTCAACTACGTTTGAAGCGTGGCACTCTAGCATCCTCCCAAGAATATGATACGAACATTGCCTGACAATTGGCGAAGTACCTTCTAGTGCCCAGAAGCAGTGCTGGCTTGCAGCTTGGAGTTTCGCAATGCCTTGTACCTGCACACCTCGCCTACTTGCGCTGCGCGAGAAAGTTCATGGGAGCTGCAGCCAGCAGTACACAAGTCTGTGCACACGCAGAACTATGTTTATGTTAGGAGGGCCCCCCACCCGGTAATAGTGGTATAAGAAGAATATAAGAGGACCCTAATAAATTCCCTATTATCCCTTATACTCACTATTACTGGGTGGGGGGTCCACCTAATGTAACTATGTCTTACAAGCGACAGGTTCGCAACTCAGGAGTTTCAAGGCGGCTCGCGTGAGCCCAGGGGTGAAGCACTATTACAATTACAAGTGCTATTACTATTATTAGTGTTGCAGTTGCTATTGTTTTTGTTATTACAATGCTGCACTTTTGGCCGGGGCAAATGTAATTGTGTCCCTCAAAAGCTTGAGCTCAAAGAAGAGTCGCCGAGGCGTCGCCCTGCAACCCCAAGCCCTAAACCCTAAACCCTAAACCCTAAATCCTAAACCCTAAACCCTAAGCTCTTTTGCGCATGGAGTTATCCAGTCGGAGGGACTTGGAAGATCAACGCTGTAGCCTACAATTCAGGGGGCTAAAGGTGGGATGAAGGATAGGTGGGCTTAAGGATTCCTAGTATATGCTCTACTACAAGATTTAGGGTTTAGGGCTTAGGGTTTAGGATGTTGGGGCTTATTTCCTGTACCCTACCTTCCCTCATCCCACCTTGTGAGCCCTTTGAACAATAATTGTTCAAAAGTTGGAGCATGGACAAGGGACCTTGGGGTATTGGCTACAGGGACGGGGAGACTCCGATGTCTAATCTGTCGGCTTCTGCGGGACTCTTGTTCTAAGAGAGGTTATCCGCAATAAGCCAAACTTGGCTCCTTATGGTGACCCACAAAAATCAAGATCAGTCAATCTCACCCCTAGTGTAACTCTTTTAGCATGGCAACACAGCAAGACGTACACCATAGTAGCCCACAGAACTTGGGATTTTCAGGCCCCTTAGCACATAGCGGTTGCTTCCACTGCAACCTCTTACGGCCCCTTTTAAATGGTTTCTTGAAGTTTAAGGTTTAGGGTATCGGTATTAGGGTTTAGGGTGTACTTATATATGTATATAATCTCCAGTGACCTAATAAGGTCCATCATTTTTTCCATGCCTTCATTCCCTCCCAACCAGAGGTAAAACCCTAAACCCTAGACCCTAAACCCCCTAAACCCTAAGTTTTGGGTTTTTTGAGAACGTTCCAGATCCGGGCAACACTGATAGCTGGACGTTGAGATGTACCAACTCCGAGGCAAGGAGGAAGTAGAGAAGCCTGCGTCAACATGAATAAAGCTATATTCCTCATGTGATCCCTATTTAATTAATCCCTATTTAGCCCCTGTAATAATCCCTACATTAAGGGGTACATCAGTAAAACAGCTCGAGAGGAAATATGGTATCAGCAGCCAAGATACAAGAATCATTGCAGTCTGTTGCAAAGCTCAATCTTCAAACATTTTGCAAGATGTTTTACGCAATATCCTGGAAAGCGATGTCTACCCATTCAAATGTAAAAAGTTGTCCCAAAATCCCAAAATCATCAAGGCGCATGGGGAAGCAGGCAAGCGTGTTGTAGGACTCACGCAGGCTGCAATACCACTCCCCATGTTCGCAGCAGTCTGTGACCTCAGATCTGACAGTCTTGGGCTCAACTATAATTGACCTGCACCCCTTAACCCCAAAACAAAGCCAAGTGAAACATAAATCCTGTACACTCAATTCCACACGCTGCTTACCTCCTTGAGCCGAACTTCACCCATCAGACTGCGGTGGAATCCCGCAGAACCAACCTTTCTGCTTAGGCCTCGACCCAGTGATCGCTAACCTGCAGGCAATGAAGTGTCGGCTCCATGCACAGCCTCCGCAGGGATAGGGTTTAGGGTTTAGGGTTTAGGGTCTAGAGCATACAGCTAGAATTGCATAGGAAGCATAGCGAATGATGAAGGAGCTTCCGTTGCGGGGATTGCACACATGTTTTTGGTAAAGTTGAGTAGGGCCTAAGCCCCAAAAGTATGTAAAATAATAGCCCTAAACCCATAATTACAGCAATAAGAGCCATGATTTTACATACTGTTGGGGTCCAGGGATACTAAAGGTCTTGGCTTTCCTGAGGAAAAGGCATTCCAAGCCGAATACAGGATTCCAAACTTGATTGACTCATGAGAGCAGCTCTCATTTGACCCCCAAGTGCGAAATAACGAACACAAAATGCTTGTGAAGGATAGGAGCATGATGATGAGCAGGAGCATGAGAACCAATTCCATCGACTCCTGCTCAAACAGCTGGGGTGACTCGCTTAATTTGGCCTTAGGTTATCTGCGGCCAGGCTCAAGCTTCAGAAATGAAGCTGTAAGGGTTTGCTGCGAACTGTGCCCTTGGACATCCAAGATTTATACAGGGCTTGCAAGGAGACCATGAAGGGACTATATGAGCCATAGTAGAAACTCCTTAAAAGGGGGTTATACAAGGGATTATATGGGGGAGCATTACAGGGGATATGAAAGGGGATACTCGTAGTTTAGACTATAGCTCGTATGACCACTGCATCTGCGGACTTGGCCCTTTGTGGCCCAAGAGCTCTCTTACACTGTATGGCAACTGGTATTGACATTCTTTGCGCGTACAGGTTTTTACTCTGAAGAGTGTTGGATAGCAGAACCTCTGTAAAAAAAAACATGTATGCATACATATTAATATATATACACAGGGATGCTTCAGGAAAACTAGGAACTAGGACCGAAGCGTTGATAGTTTACAGTTTACATGCGATCAATGATCCTCCAGGGTAGGCAAAAGAATTGCCGAAAACGCAGGCAAGAGCAACACCTGCTGGCATTCTACATATTTGGGAGTTCAGCTACTCCTGCCGGGACTGCATCAGGTAGGACGGAATGTGGCAGCGCCAAATGAATCGCTCGGTCTGCTTCTGGCGGAGGGCCCTCCAGAACTGCCTGTTGAGGTTAAGGTCTAGTGTTTAGGGTACAAGGTTCAGGGTCTAAGGTTTGGGATTTGGGCTCGAGGGTACAGAGCGTAGGGTTCAGCGCTCGGAAGGTCTGTCATTGCAAAGCACAACTGCTAGCTGTTATAATGGCTAACTGTCTTATGTGGGGCCACAGGCCATCACCGGAGTAAAAGCAAAGCGCTAAAGGCCAACAGCTTGAGCCTTAACCTTAACTCAAAAAACTAAACCACAAACTTGGGCCGCAAACCCAAAACCCAAAAACCCTAAATGACCATCACTTGCTCAGCATGAGGAGGAAATGAAGCAGTTGAAACAAAAAAACCATGGAAAAATGTTTGAGATTCCGTCATGGAGCAACTGCAAATGTTTTTCGGGCTTAGGGTTCGGAGTTTGGGGTATTAAGGAGCTATGTTACTATAGGAATAGCACGAAACCCGTCAAGATGCTTCCTTTGAGCCTAGATCCTACACCCCTCTACACCCTCAACCCCCAACCTACACCAGAAACCCGGAGCCCTACACCCTAAACCCTAAAGACCTACACCCTAAACCCTACAACCCTTAAACGGTAGTTTCCCAAAACAAGGGGACCCCCAATATAGACCCCAACAACTACAACTCTTATTATTGGGACCCCTAAAGAGGTACCTCTAATTTTGGGAAACCACCAAACCCTAAACCCTAGACCCTAAACCCTAAACCCCATGAAGATGATCCGAGCCGCGTGGAGTGCTTGTAAAGCAGCTGGCCCAGGCTGAAAATGTACCTTTCGCCAGTCAGGGTCTTAGGGTTTAGGGGTTTAGGATTTACGGTTTAAAGGTAGGGATACTTAGGGTCTTAGGGTCTTGGGGTTTAGATAAGGGTTAAGGGTTTAAGGATTTAGGGTTTAAAGGTGGAGGGTTTAGGGGTTAAAGGGTTTAGGGTTGTAGGGATTTAGGGTTTAGGGTTTTAGGGCTTCAGAATTTCCATAAGTTGGCGGCACTTAGCTACCCAGGCATACAAACATATATGCAGGGGAATGGGGGGGATTGTCGGGGTGTCTGGGGGGGGGGGGTCCCTCTTAAGCGTTGTGTAGGGTTTGGCATTTTCCTACACTAGTCCTTGTACCTATCAAACATCGGGCCTTGTACCTGATATTCTAGTGTCTTCATCCTTGTTCTAGGAATAAAGTAACTCTAGGTTGGTTTTAGGGCTTTGCCTTTCTGAAGGGGGAATGGTTTCGTGGGTTATGCTCGAAGCTCATGGAGGAAGACCTGGTGAAGACGTGGAATTCCTGGCCAGGATCTTCTTCATCCCCATCAGAAGGTTGACCCGTCTAGGTTTTCTCATAGTTGAGGGTTGAGAGTATAGGGTGGGAGCTACAGTGGAAGGTAGCTGCGGTTGTTGTACTAATGGGGTATGTAGGCGAGCGCATCAGATTTTACCAAGGCTTCTAAACATCTCAATGTGCCACATGGGGCTTCCCCAATATTCTCCATACAAAATCCTTAAGAGCCTATTTATGAACCCATGAATCCTCTGGGTCCCTAAGGTACCCCTATCTTGGAAAAAAACGCGCTTTCTTGTTCAAGAAGGCCATGATACAGGAAGGCACGGCAGCCGATGACTGTCAAACGCTCCGGGCCCTTGGTGTTGGTCTCCTCTGTCACTACGCCGTTCTGGAGCCCCACCACGAAGGCAACCAACGTGAGGCAAAACCAGAGCCTCGGGAAAAGCAAAGGAAAACGGCAAGCAGGGATCCTGCAATGGGGACAAGTAATATATATGTATATATATATATATATCTCCATTTGTATATACACACACGAATATGGTTTAGGGATTAGGGTGCAGGTCTAGGGCTTCTAGAAATTGAGTTACGGGCCCAGTTTGGGGTGGAGCTCCTATGATGAGGATTGTGAGACTTTTGGTTTGTCAAGCTCCAGGTTGAAGAAAATTGGGCTTCTGCACCATGCATGCTTTGCTGGGGGGTCTTGTGAAGATAATCCCATCCCCTTACGGTAACCCCAGCCTACTTGAAGAGGATGCGGGGAGGAAGCCAAGCCTTGCAGTATACCCTGTTATAATATAGTAGTTTCCTTTTTCTTTTCCATTATCCCCATACATTCCCTATATAATCCCAATATAACCCTAAACCCTAAACCCTGCTTACATTACCTGTGAGCCGATCCCCAGCCAAAACTTCAAACGTTTCCATGCTTTTTCGTGAAAATCATCGCCAAGACGTGCGGAAAGGGTTTAGAGATTAGGGTTTGGGGTCCAAAGGAAAGTGTAAGTGGCCAAGAATTCCTACGCCAAGGTCGGCTGTCTTTGCAATAGGTATGTCTGCCTTTACGCATACCGCGGGGATGATTCTCTTGACCAAGTTACGTGCAAGGTAATGTGGACCCATGATTGATAAACCCCTTCCTTTTAAGGGACTCAATATGAGGATCCCTATTGTAATCTCCATTAAGGGGAAGGAGTTTATTAATTAGGGGTCTACATCACCGGGCACAAGCCTGCAGCTCTCATTACGAGCATGATCTCTCGCAACTTCTGCGAAGGCCGAGGCTACGAGTTCCCCCTTTGCCCGTAACCCAAGAAACTCTAAAATAGATTCATTGCCCTGTCGTTGTCTATATATAAAGGATATCTGTATTTACACGAGCGTAGCCAGGCCAGTGCCTCCCCCTGGAACCCTGATGCGCTTTCAACCTGTCGCTTGTTGGCACCCTCAACACTGTAGAATGTCATGGGCCTCCATAATCTCAGAACACCGAGGGGCTTTGTCATGACCCACGCCACGCAACACAGCCTTGCCCACAGCAAATCCTTCGTCCGCAAACGGAGAGACACACTGTATGTAGGGTTTAGTCTCTCATGTTGGGGGTTGAGTCGCTAGTTGGAAGCCCTTTCCAGATATTGGCTGTAAAGCCTATTTGGGGGATTGCTATGAAACTGATGATGTGGCAAGGAACTTAAGGTCACTTAAGCTTGACAAAACAAGTAAGCGCTGCACACCCTGCCTAATCCTGGACCACCTACCGTTGTCTTTCCAGACCTCTTTTGATCGAGAAGGAACTTTGCCGCCATAGTCAAAATATCCTTCGCCCTGCGCCTAGACAGCCGTCTGCCCATGAAGGCTAAAACAAATGGGACAGTACAAAAACCATCAGCACGAGGCCTTCTCTGTACACCTCAAACCTTTGTTGTCGCCAATATGGCCTGCCCCAAAATGACGGACCACTTTGGTTCAGGAGGCTGGCATATGCCCAAGAATAATTGAGTGGTCAGACCCTTGCTTGTTTAGCGACGGGAGAAATCTTTGCACCTTCCCAGGAACTAATGATAATAGTAATAAGACGAACAGTACTGATAGAAATAGAAATAGTAATACTATTAATGATAATAGCTAATAATCACAATACTTCCAGGGATAGGTTCACTTGCTGTTTCTGGCCAGCCAAGGATCTGCTTCGAAGACAGCCGATGGATGGCAAACGACCACAGGGTCCCCGTGCTTGATGAGGTCCAGCAAAGAGTTTGTCAGCTCTCCTGCAGGAGGTGCGAGTCACAAGAACCTTCGTCAGCCTGCTACTCTCTACGTAGTTTTGAAGAGGTTCCTGGCTTTCCGCCCCAATGTTTGCATAGCATGAAAATTAGCGCCAAAGTGAACGTCATGCTGAAACAGCCGTAAGTACAAATGAAGTTTGACCAAACGTATGAAGCTGAAAGTCAATCTGATGAGTTGCCTTCGAGGCCCACCATCATAGAGCCGATGTAGTAATTCACGCGCCTGACCTTGGTTTTGCTTCTTAAACCGGACGCATTGTGCCACTGTGCCCTCCGTTCGTTTCCCTTCCTGCTGCTTCGCTATCCCTCCCCAGCCCAACCTGACCTGCCCTATCCCAGAAGCTAAGACTGCAGCACTGAGTTGCCCGAACTCATTGGCAACTGCACAAAAAGGGACTTGGACCAACCAAAAGCATCTGCACCACCAGAACGGTATGTGCACAGCACTAAGAATGCCCGATCAAGATGTCCCCCTAGATCTGGGTCGCTCTTATCACTCCCAGAGATCCTCAGCGGGAAACCCGCTGAATGTCAAAAAAACCTAGGGATCCAAATGAGCCAAAGCAACTTATTACTATCCTATAGGCTTTTTCGCATATACACATTGTTAGCCATAGACCTAAAACCCCAGGAAAGCTCACTGTCTTTTAAGCAAGTCACTCCGTTCTTGGCACTCTTGGATCTCCAAACCAATCCTGAGCAACCAAAAACGCGAGGCAGGCTTTCAGCACTAAGACTTCAGCCCAAACATGCCCAAACTCTGAACCCTAAACCCTAAACCCTAAGCCCTGAACCCCATACCCTAAACTCCGAACTCAACCTTGGCGTTTCGCATGCATCCAAGCTTAATGCTGACATGGCCCCACCCCAGATGCTCGACCTATAAGATCCCTACCTGAACCCCACAAGTACGTAGAATAATGGCCTTTTGGGCGCTTTTACCTACTTTTGGGGTTCAGGTAGCTAAGCTTGGAAAAGGGTTTAGGGTTTAAGCTTCGGAGTTTAGGGTTCTGAATGCGTCGTTGCAGGTTTTATCTGGGTGCGGCGACTATAACCAAAACATATAAACATATCTCATGCCCATGACTCCCGAAATCAGCCAATAACGTTGAGGCATACCCAGGTAGCTACTGTCCCAACTCATAGCACACCCCCTTGATCACCCCTATAATGGTCCCCTATATAACCACTCCGTAAGGAGTTTAGACCCTAAACCCTATATAATCCCCTAAACACCCCCTAAACCCTAAACCCTAAACCTAAACCCTATATAATCCCCGAAATACCCCCCCTTCAGGGAGTTCAGACTACGGCTCATGCCACGCAAAGAGTCCATCGAGCACAGAGGTCAGCAAAGAAGGAGCCCTGGTACAAAGTAGCCTGGGCGGGGCTACAGTTGTCATACAAGGATAAGATAGGGTTTGGGGTTTAGTCTAAGGTAGAAACCATGGGACCCAAGTATGGGCCCCCAACCCTGAGATCCTTTATATACCTACTATATACCTCATATGTACCCTAAAGGGTCATCAGAATCCCCCTAACAGGGCTGAGGGCCCATATTAGGGCCCATGGTTTTAACCCTAGATTTAGTGGTCACATAAGGGGTATTTAGGGGGCATCTAGCGATTATGTAGGGTTTGGGGCTAAGCTGCCATCATCTGGATTTATAGTCCATGATATGCTTTCCTCGTAGTGGTGACTTAGTTTGGGCCTCTAAAAAATCATCGAAAAACTCAAGTTGCCACGGAATGCCCCGTGTGGCTGTCCGTCTGGTGCTCCGTGGTGGTCATTTGAGATAAGCCCTAAACCATGTCATGTAGGCCCATGCTTGGTCGACCCCCTCCTTTGGGGGGCCTTCCTGTTAGGGTTCCCTTGGATGACCACACGAGATAAGCCCTAAACCACGTAATGTAGACCAAGGCCCAATCAACCCCCCCCCCAAAAGGGCCTCCACATCAGGATCCCCACCACCATCCCTTTTGGGGGGGGGGCCCACCAACCAGGGGTCCACATTAGCCCGCAACCTACACCCTAAACCTTTGAAAGCCTCAACCCTAGCACCCTAAACGCCAACACCCCAAACCTTTTCAAGCCTTAAACCCTAACACCCTAATACCCTAAACCCGGAAGTTCCCTAGCTGCAAACCAGTAGCGTGACGATGTCCTGATGCCTTGTCCATAGAGCTTCCATGCCTTGGCTTTGCGATTACAGTCTCCAACCCTGGACCCTAAACGCATGGGGGTTACAGCCAGGGCTTCCGATTTAGGATTTCAGGGCTTTGGGTCTAAGAATTTACGGTTGTATCAGGGTTCTATGGGGATTGTATGAGGGTATACATTGGGGTTATACAAGGATAACGGAAAAGAAAACGGAAACTACGATTTAGTGTTTATAAGGTTTCGGATTTAGGATATGGCAGGCTCTTGCTAGAGTTTCTCTTGTGTCTTTCTGGGTCCTTGACATCCCCGAAGACCATCAAGGCCATACCTGCCACAACGTGGGAACAAGGTTGACATTTTCTTGCCCTGATTAAGGGGACCAGCTACCCCCAAAGGCGTCTAGGACTGGACATGAGAACAGCCCTAGGTTTAGGGTTTAGGATTTAGGGTTTTAAACCCTTACTAAACCCTAAATCCTAGACCCTAAACCCTAAACCCCAAACCCTAAACCCTAAATCCTACACCCTAATTCCTAAACCCATCGTTTACCCCTAACCCTAAGCCAAACCCCTGGCTCCAACCGCCACTGAGAGGCCATAGTAGTAGCGAGATCTGTCTGCCCGCCTGGGCAATCCCAGAGGGTCCAAGTGCCCAATAATCAGGTATTTGGGTTTTGGGTAACAGTAAGTATAGTATAGGTGTTGGGTAAGCATGTGATTTTTAGGTACCTGGAACCTTAGGGAATTGTTGGAGGAACATCATTTCCGATTTCACCCCCCGCCCTAAAATCGAATACTAGCGCTGTCGTATATTATAATTTACATTTGTAATCTATGAGTATTACGGAGATGCGGTCGGGGGTAATTTTAGGGGGAAGGGCTTGAGATATGGGGGTGGGTTCTCAAAAAAGGCGGGGCTCGTATGGAACGCAGGGAAATTTGGGCCGTACAAAAGCTTCATTACGGGTGGGTCTACAGCTCATGTCCGGTGCACTTTGCTCGCGTTGGATACAAGGTTCTGAAGGAAGTCCACCTTAATTACATGGGTGACTCTCAGACATAAAGCGCTTCAAAGAAGTCCCCAAAGCACAAGGTAGCGATGACTTTGAGAATCTCAAGATGAGGGGCCCCAACATTCAAGAAACCCCAAACGAAGAACAAGCGTCCCACGACTTCAAGAAATCCTCCAGTAAGTGTTCCCCGAAATAAGGGGCCCTCAGAGACTGCAGGAACATATGGGTATTACAATATAATGATTCGCATTCCTCTTCATCATGAGATGGTAGGTTGTCAGAATCATGGTGCCTTTTGGGGTACCCGAAATATTGGAGGCCGAATTATAGTGGGGACCCGACAAAGGAGCCAGCGCAGAACGTGGGGAAACTCCCACGTCCTTACCCTAAACCCTAAACCCCCGAAACATCCCAAAAACTCTTGGGCGTAAGGTTAGAGGGTCTAAACCGTAAACCTCCAAAACACCCTAAAAACTCTTGGCTCTAGGGTTAGAGGGTCCAAGCCCTAAACCTCCTAAACCACCCCAAAACTCAGGGGATTGGGGTTCTCGTCCCCCTTAAGTAGATAGAATATGGCTTTGGGTATATTATAATAAGACCCCCCAGACTATAAACCCTAAACCTTAAACCCTAAATAGTAGTTTCCATTTTCTTTTCCATTACCCCTACATAACCCCAATATCCTATAATAGTTTCCATATTCTATCTACTTAAGGGGGACAATATCGGGTCTGTACTTTGGCCCAGCTTCATGGTCAACAGGTCTTCGAGCATTGCCTTTGCTGACTCCAGCGCGCCTTTCTCAATGGACCATATCCTGGGTTTAGGGGTTTAGGGGTTCAGGGGCTTAGGGTTTAGGGGAGGGTTCAGGGGTTTAGGGTTCAGGGGCTTAGGGTTAGGGGTTTAGGGGTTTAGGGTTTGGGGGATTAGGCTTGCGTTCCTGGTCCCTGTTTAAGGAGTGGGGAGGGATTACAAGTCCTACTTTCACGGGCTATATACCGGCCTTGCACCCTTAAATATGGGTACATGGTCCCCAATAGTGGGTATTTAGGGTATATATAGAGGGTAGACCCTCCCTAAACCCTAAAACCCTAAAGCTTCCCTAAACCGTAAATCCTCTCTAAACCCTAAGCCCTAAATCCCTAAACCCCATCTTCACGTGAGCATGAAGGGGGGGTTAGGGTTCAGGGAGCGGCCGAGGATTCTAGATGAGGTGCTTTGGAGACACTACCATAAAGAAGCGGGCCCAGCTGTAGAGCCCAAACTATTGTAGCCCTTGTTATGGGGGCCGGAACCCAAATCATTTCACATCTCCGAATCTGCCACAGCCAACCAAACATATCAGTTCGAGGCAGATTTGAGCCAGCTAATGATTAGAACAGAGTCTGTGTAGTCTGGTTTGCTGTTATAGGTAATTCGAATTAAGTTACCATATTATGGGAACATTAGGGTATATAGTGATTACTGGGATTTCCTCATCGTAGCAATCGCAACGTAGAAAGTTCATTGACAGCAGCTCAGTAGTTCATGTGACATTTTGGCACTCTAGGGTTAGTACTCGGTAGCAATGCTTGAACGTCTGCGCGCCTCAAAAAAAAAACGATGATGCAGCATGTGCCAAGTAGGTCCAGGCGCGAGTACGGTCCCTAAACCCTAAACCCTACCTGGGGATACAAAAGGCTGAAAAAAATCGGCCTTATGGTAAAAACCGGTTTTTAGTGATAAAAGGCCGTATTTTGGGTTTTAAATGGTTTTCTGGGAATCTGTAGCCCGGCCATTTT
>CAJNIZ010044274.1:9168-31923 GCA_905231905.1 Symbiodinium pilosum | reverse complement strand
GTCCCCATTAAAGCAAATCCCTACATTAAGTCATCAGAGCGGCTCTGGGCTTCGGGTCGTTGAGTTGAGCGTTTAGCGTTCCAAAGCTCAAGCCCCTACACAACCTTAGAGCCCTAAACTACGGCGGATCCTAAGGGTCCAAGTACCCAATACTCATATACTTACCCAAAACCAATACTATAGTTGCTATCACCCAAAACCCAAATACCTAATTATCCCTAAACCCTAAACCCTATGTACCCCTGTATATCCCCTTTAAAGGGAACCTAATTATTGGGTACATGGACCCCTTGGGTAAGATCCAGGGGAACAACAGTCCAGCGCCTCTCTGCAAGGAACGATGTGCCAGAGTGGCGGCTCCCTGTACCTGGCTTTTCGTTGAATAGGGTTTATAGGGTTTAGGGGTTTAGGGTTCAGGGGTTTAGGGTTTAGGATTTAGGGTTTAGGGTTCATAGGGTTTAGGGGTTTAGGGGGTTTACGGGTTTAGGGTTTAAGGTTTAGGGGTTTGGTTTTTTGAAAGGTTGGAGGTTTGGGCCCATTTAGTAAAGTTTTCGGGGGAGTCTGGGCACCCTTAAACGTACATATAGGGTGTATAGTAGGTATACAAGGATCCCAGGGTTAAGGGCTGCCCATACTACAGGCCCACGATCCTTTTTGAATAGCACCTACTCCTCGGCCAATATCAGAACATACATTGGTGAAAACGATTGCTAAGTTATGTAAGCTTACAACGACTAGGCCAACATGAGAATATGTTTTTGAAGGTTACTACCCACAGGCTCTAGTTTAGTTCTTTTTGGGGTGGTATACTATAATCCCTTACCAGAAAACCATAACAAACCCCAAGAAAAAACAACTACATTGGAGCCTTTGGGTCAGTAACATAAACTTACAACCTTGACGAAGAACAGCTGACTCTGAACCCAGCATCCTGAAGAAGAACAAGGGGTTTAGGGTTTAGGTTTTAGGGTTCAGGGTGCAGGGTTTAGGGTTTAGGGGTTAGGGTTCAGGGTTCAGGGTTTAGGGTTCAGGGTCTAGGGTTCAGGGTTTAGGGTTTAGGGTCAACCCTGAAACTGGTCCAGGTACCCGTCATGTGTGCCGGTCTGCCTTGCCAAGAAGCACGAGCCGAATTGTGATCATGTGGTGCTATGGGTTTAGGTTTTAGGGGTTTAGGGGCTTTGGGAGAGTTTAGGGCATAGAGGTTTAGGGCTTTGGGGTATGTACATATGTATATACATATATACACCCCTATTTTCATAATTTTTGGGAGATGTACATGTATATGTATACACACTCACACTTATTCTAGGGTCTTATACTTCAGCGATTAGAGTGTAGCATGTAGCATCGCAGTCGATGGCAGAAAGAATGAACCCTGTGAGCGGAGCACTGCCACCCTAAAGTCTAAGCCCAGCGTTTCGTCCATCAACTGTGCTATCAAGCATGTGTCTCTCTGCGCTAGTCTTCCGTTGGGGCGCCTGCGAGACGTTCTGTGCAGTGTGCACGGCTTTTTTCTCGCGCACATCTGGTTGTAGATTGGACGCTTCTCCTCGGCTAGACACGTACAAAAACAAAACCTGAAAAATGGTATAACAATTCTTATAACTAACCCTAAACCCTATAACCCTAAACCCTAAATCGATTATCAATGCAAATAATACCCTGCAGATTGAGAAAAGATATCCTCCTCATGGACTCCCTGATCCCCCTAAACCGCTCCGCAGTCACCCATGACAGTTTCCATTGCTGTTAGCTCTGAATCCTGAACCCCTAAACCCCTGAACCCACAACCCTAAACCCTAAATCCTAAACTCTAAACCCTAAATCCTCAACTCGTAAACCCCAAACCCTGAACCCTAAACGCTGTAGGAACCCATGGCCGTAGCTAAGAGGAACCATGCCTGATTTTTTTTTAGTGCAAGAGGTTTGTCAGAGAGTCTGGCAATTTTTGTTTAGGGGCAAGGGTTTAGGGTAAACGCTTCCCGTTAATAAGGATTATCATAGGGATCTTTATATTAAGGCCCTTGAAAGGAGGGGGTTTATTAATCTTGGGTCTACACCCTAAACCCTACGCCCTAAATAGTAGTTTCCATTTTCTTTTCCGCTATCCCAATATAACCCCAATATTTCCCCTTTATGAATCATGGGTCTACATTATGTCTTTAATGTGCGTCCGAGCACTTGGGTGCTAACCCCTTTAGTCCCTCCAGCAGGACATGGGCCATAGTCTAAACTCCTTAAAGGGGTGTATGTAGGGTTTAGGGTTTAGGGTTTAGGGTGTAGGGGATTATATAGGGGAGGATTGAATTGTAGGGCTGATCAAAGGGGATACTCGGAGTTTAGACTATAGCTCACATGGTTTCAGGTGGCGCCATCTTTGTGAATTGCACAGCTGGCCTACCCATGGTAGTTTCCCTAAATAGGGGGAACCCAATATGGACCCCAAAATATTACAATCCTTATTATAGGGACACCCAAAAAGGTACACCTAATTTTGGGAAACTCCACCATTTATAAGCAAATACCGTTCCGTGTCAAAGAGCACATTCTGAGGGTCCGGAGCTTGGGCAGGATTTCATAGTGTTGCACTCATTCCCCTGGCAGTACCAATCTTCACCCCATTTTTTAACTCCTTATACGCGCAGTAACTATAGTACCATCATCTATCACTCGAAACAGCATGTGGGGAGGAAGCCCAAGATCAGATACTGGTACAGGAATCGAACAAACAATTAGCATGTAGGGTTTAGCGCTTAGGTTCAGGATTCCGGCTTGTAGTAGTTCAAGGCAACAATCAGGGAAGCCAACTTCAACGAACATTAGAGTTTAGGGCTTAGGGGAGTAGCAGAATCTCTGCAAGTGGCACTGGTTGTCGCGCAAGCTTTGGTCACCATCTGCCAATTGGAACGGAAAACTACGCATAGGCATACAACCTAAACCCTAAACCCTATTGCTTGTGTTGCTTCGGTCAGGTCCCTCGCCTGTTCTCGAGCTTCAGAAGAAGCACTGTAGGGTTTAGGACTTAGGGTTTGAGCTGTAGTGCATGTGGTTATAGGGCTAGTACTTGGGAGGTTCCGATCCGTTTTAGGTCCCCTTTCTAGCACGGCCCCCATTGCTTAAACTTTTAACTCCTAAACCCTAAGCCCTATACCCTAAACCGTATAGTATAGCCTCGACAAGCATGGAAAGCCCAAGGCTCTTGAGCCTAAGCTCTCATTGAGGCTGCACCCGATGGAACATCAAAAAGGTATCGCGCTCATGTAGGGGTTTCCGTAGATTTTTGGGTATAAGACTACCCTACATTGCGTGCGATATTGCATGGAAACTGTCATGTCTGCAAACACTAAACCTTAAAACCTAAACCCCAACACCTAGAACCTAAAACCCCATGACATTCGCACAGCCGGTGTAGGAAGGAGTGGAGTCATGCTGGTAACCAGGGCCGAAAGTTTCAAGGATCAGGGCTTGGGGCTTCTCATAGTGTGCTGGGATTGGCCGTTTTGATGCGGCTTCTTCTCGGGGGAGATGTTAGCAGACAACATATATGTATACACATATATGTACATATATACATGTGTGTGTACACATGTGTGTGCACACACATATGTATGCACGTATATGTTTACATATCTATGTGTATATACATATATATACAAATAACCATACACACATGCACACCTGGCTGGTGTCCCCAAGTACACGGAAACAGCAACCATCTCTTGCTCGAATCCAAGCCCCGCCCTCAAAGTCCAAAGATGCCTAAGGAATTACCAAAACTATGGTTCCATATTCCTTATATAATTATTGTCTATGGTACCTCAAATGAGCCTCAAGAATTATATTGGTAATTCTTTAGGCCCCTGTAGTACACATTGAAACCAGACCCGCGAGCCCTGGACCCTCAACACTACTGTAAACCTTACCTAAACCCCCCAATGTAGTACTTTTTTGGTAGTCCTAGTAAGAGTCCTAACCGAACCCCTTGGGATTTAGCTTGGACCTTAGACCCTTAACCCTTTGGGATTCCCTTATATTCCTATTATAGGTACTTCAGGGTTAACCCTTAGTAAGGGTCCTAAGTGCCACGTACCAAAAAATACCGAAGCCAAAAAGGAACGCAGTCCGCATGTACCAAGCATATGGTACATGTGTTCATTTTTTGAGACATACCCACAGGACGCTAAATGAGTTCTAAACTTAAAGGGGGGTAGTTATATAGGATATCACATAGGGAAGTATTATAGGGGTTATCAAGAGAGATGCCAGGAGTTTGGACTATGGCTCAAGTCTTTCTAAGAAAGCAGAGGGCTTAGGCGGTCAGTGTTCCGATAGGAGCCGTGAATGGGAGTTTCTCTACATGTTCCCAATCCAAACCTTGATTGGAGTACCCAATTCTTCTGTATATAGCCTAGACATAATAAACGTACCCCCAAACCCCATTCTAACTCGCAAATTACAATTCCCACATTTACCCCCACCACTCGACCCAGGTTCCATGTCAGCTTCCATCCTATTATCCATCCAATGCTCTATTGTTCTTACTCTTCAGGGCTTGCAACCAACCTTCTCAAGGGACCTATATATACTCAAATCCATGCAACCCCTCCAGAGGGAACGAAAAATCCTGCAAAACCGCTAAGTACCTTATGCCGTGGGAATTATGGTATCACAGTATACCCAGGTCATGGATTTTCAGTATCAACAGTAGGTATATTCTTACCAGGAGAACCCTAAACCTCAAAGCTTTTCAGGCGATGCAGGCCGCTGAAGCCAAAGAGGCTGGGAAACACAGGCTTTGCCTTGAGGCTCTAAGAGATCATATTTTGAGGCCTCTGGGTCCAAAGCCCGTACTATGGAAGGTTTTTGGGCGATTTTGGGCCTTAGGGTTAAGGTTTATGATTCCGACGTAGAGTGTAGGCTTTGTGTCTTATGGGCAAGAAACACGATTTGGGGTTTGGGGTTGAGGCGGGCGGGCTCAGGATTCGGGATATTTGGAGGTTGGGTAGAATTCAGAACCGACATGGAAACTCGGTGTTCTAGGGGTTAGGTTTAGAGTTTAGGGCTCAGGGGTCCAAGTGAAATTGTGGTCCCCCTGGTTCTAGAAACTACGGCTTGTTGCTGCGCCGAGGCAATCATCCTGCACTCTACACGCTAAACCCTTCTACAGGGGCCTAGATAATTACCAATATCAAATTCAGGTCCATTTGAGGCACCATATATTATCATCATACAAGGAATATGGAACCATAATATTGGTAGTTCTTTAGGCACTACAGTATTCCCTTGCCTCAGAGCCCTGTGCCCATACTGGCCTTTAGTCAGCTGGGAGTGAAGGAACTGAAAAGAAAATCGGAACTACTCTAATGGGTTATACAGGGACTACTATAAGATTCCTTCATTCCTAGCTAACCAAGGTAAGATAGCCCCAAGACTGAACCCGCTGAAAGTTGCCAAATGCTAGCCGCAACTTGTAAATACTCCCAAGCCCTTAAACCCTAAACCCCAAACCCTAAACCTTAAACCTTATGGAGATTTAGGGTTTGGAAGTAGCTGCAAGTTGCAGCTGTAGCCGCAAGTGTGGCCTTGCCTGTTTGAACTTCAGTGCATTTAGGGTTTAGGGTTTGGGGATTTAGGGTTTAGGGTTTAGGGGTTTAGGGTGCAGGGGTAGTTTTGCCAGCGCGCTCGCTACTGATTATAAAGGTAGACTCCTCCAAGTAAGGTAATGCTTTGCCTGCCATTCTTGAAAATTCCACATAACCTAGTACTAGATAGATTCCAAATATACTTGGTCTACCACAAGAAGGCTTTTCCATTAAGGAGCGTCGACCCTCCAATGTAATACTTTTCGGGGAGTCCCACAGGCATCCTACCAAAGAACCTACCAAACCTTCGCTGAACCCCCAGCTACCCTTGTCTATGTAGATCCTGCTAGTAGTCTCAATTGACAGTACATAGAAACTACTTAAACCCTAAACCCTAAAACCCTAAACCCTCAACCCTAAACCCTAAAACCCTAAACCCTAAACCCTAGTACTTGGGGGATGTGGGTACACTGGGGAGTCCAGGCAGAGATGAGTTGCCGTTCTGGATTTGTGGGTCCTTGTGCTTCACGATGTCCGAACTCACACGCGATGTCCCACCGTAGGGCCCATACGAAGGTTCCCAGTTGCCCAAATATGAATCCGAACTTGATGGACATTAACTGAGGACAAGGCTTTCATGCTACAAGGAGGGGCCCCGGAGTGGCAGAGCTGTAGACATATGTTACTTATAGGACTTTAAGCGTTTCTTGTCCTTACTAACACCTGTTTGTAGCCCAGCTTACCTGCTAAACCCCAAACCCTAATTTGTGGTCTAAATTAAAAAGCCCCTTAGCTGACAGCTTGCCTCCGAAGTCCAGCAGTATACTTCACACGATTTAGGGTTTGGGACTTAGGCTTTAGGGTGTGGGGTCTAGGGTTTGGGGGTTAGAGTTGGGGCAGCCTCTTTAGATTCTGGGTTCGGGGGTTTTGCGGTGGGAGATTTTGGGGCATAAGGTGCAGGCTTAGGGACGAGGCAGGGTTTAGTGTTTGGGGCTGATGTGACAGGAGTTGGCCCCCGTCCCGATCGCCTGCCCCATGGACGAGGAGAAGGCCACCACATGAGATATACTCTAAAATCCTTAGAGGGCCGTTATATGGGGGATGACATAGGGGAGTATATTATTAGGGTTTATGAAGAGGGATACTAAACCGTTTCTGAATGAAATGCGGTTCCTTGTGCTATTGCGTGATCTTTGCTGGGGGGTTGTAATTCTCATTCTGACTTCTACAGAACTGGTGTGTTTTAGGGACAAGTGGATTTCTGTCTCATGTGGAACCGGACGAGGTCCTTGACGGATATCCTCATCTAGAGTTCTTCTCGCATATGAGCTTTCATTTTCTTCCTGGCATTAAAGCATGTGCTCTTGATGACACAACCTGCCCGAGCCTGACTGATTTGTTCTGTGGGGGAATAAGAAAGGCCGCGGCAGGGCCCCATGTCTCTTCTGTTATAGAAGCAGCTTTATCGTTTAGATCTTCTTCGTGTTTTAATGATGAGGTAATGGTATCGAGGAGATCCATGTTTCCAATGCTCTTTCTCATAGACTCGTTCAGACACATTCCTTCATAAGCAAACACACAAATGCCGTGTGCTCACTGAAAAACTTGACATTAGGGGTTTAGGGTTTATGGCCTAGGGTTTAGGATTAGGGAGCAGGGAGAGGACAGTTCAAAGGTTAGGAGTTGGGTTAGTCCACCTCACAGTAACTGTCCTTGAAGGGCTCTATAGAGGATCGCCTCTTGGGGTAACTGTTAATTTAGGGGGAAGGACCCATAGCAGGTAGGTGAGTATATCAGCTGGTGCAGAGACTACCTGTGATCTCCCTAAGTTCTTTGGGATACTGTCAACTTACTGTATGAGGGCTTAGGATTTAGGGGTTAGGGGTTAGGGTTTAGAGGAAGGGTCCCAGCTTGGATCCCTTCATTTGGATTCCTGGAATCAGGGCTCTGGTGGTATGGTCATTTCAGCCTCAGTTTGATCCAGGACCCCATTCCGGAAACATCCCTTGTTTTTTTGTTTCATGGTGGTCCTTTGTAAACTGGACTCTACTATAATTTGGGGTATACTTGGTCAACCCGCGACTTTGTTGGAAACTCCCATGCGGTTTGGGGTTCAAGGCATTTTTCTCGCTTTGCAAGGCCTTTTGAGGTTCTAGGGTTTAGGGTCTTAGAAGATCTGTGAATTCCGGAAAACCCTAAACCCTAAACCCTAAACCAGGAAAACCAAGCCACCCTTCGCCTCCGTGATGGGAGGTTAAGGGTTTAGGGTTGGTCAAAAGCCTGCATGCACCCTACATGCCTAAGCCTACGCCATTTTCCCATATACTGTATTTTAGTATATTCAAGTATATTATAGTGTATTATGGTATATCATAGTATATTGTAGTATATTGCAATGAAAGGCTAGACATTTTTAGGTTGCCTTGGCCATCCATAGGCCCTGACATGTTTTGACCCTCCCCTAAGCTACAAGCCCGCTTTACAAGAGGGCCATGGCATCTATAGGGTCCTGTTGGTGTTGCATGCTTGGTTTGGACTACTGACGCCAAGCCGAACATGCCCCGCCAGGTTCCTCCAGAGGCTGCGCCGGATGGAGAGGACCTCGGTTGCAGAGGTATAGGATTTTAGGTTCAGGGGTTGAGAGTTCAGAGGTTCAGGACTGAGGGTTCGAGGGTTGAGGAGTTGAGAGGCCCGGGCTTAGCGGTTGCGAGTTGTAGGGTCTAGGGTTTTGATTTTCAGTGGTTTAGGGTTCACAGGTTTGGGGATTAGGTTTACAATGGCGGTAGGGCTGCGGGGCGGGGGTTAGGGTCTACCAGCAACCAGGACGCCTCTTCACTCAATCTAGCATACATGAAAGGATGCATACCCAATGAATGAGAAGTGCCTTATCTTAGACCATAAACCCTAACCTGGGTTGAAGGCGGGGATGGAGACCGGCGGAAGGATCTTTCCCAAACTCCTAACCCCTACGCCCTACTCTGTAACGTCCTCAGACCCATAAACTCCCTAAACCCTGAACCCTGAAACCCTAAAGGCCTAGACCCTAAATTGAGACCGTAAAAGAGGGCACTGGGTAGAGATAGCAGTATGTGGTTGACAGGGTTCACAGTCGGACATGCTTTAGCCTTTAGGTTTTAGGGCTGGCAGGTTTTTAGGTGTAGAAGAGCAATATAGTAATAAGAAATTTGTAAGTTGTCATACTCATAATCATACTAGTACTGATAGCAATATAGGGGTCAAGCCCCCCAATATGGGGCTAAAAGGGTCCAAATAACCCTAAACCCTAAACCCTGGCCGGAGGATAGACCCAAGGTTTGGGGCCTGAGCATTTTAAGGAACCCTGAACCCTGTCAGCCTGGCTTTCACCTTGGCTAATTCGGAAGCAAGGCACATGGGCCTTGCGTAAGCCCATGTTTGTTTAGGGTTTAGGGTTTTAGGGCTTTGGCTTGTTTAACGTTCAGGTTTTGACGTATAACCCTAAGGGTCTAAGTACCCAAATGCTTGGGGTTTTTTTGGGGCACTTATTCCATTCAGATTGTAGCTTTGGGGGTTTAACGCCCCACTATTTGGGGACCCGTAGGGTAAGCCCCTTGTCCGCAAGACGGGGGAAGGAGGGATTCTTGTACCGATAAGGAGTCCCAAAATGCCGTAGTCATTGTTTGCTCTGTGACCCCTGGACGAAAGTTCTAGTATGTATCTTGCGACCTAAAAGAACCTAACTTTTGTCCGTAGCTCATGTACGGTGTTGCAAGAATTCCTCAACCCTCTGTACATCCCCTACCCAGACCCCTGGAAGCGGATCTAGAAAGTAGAACCCCCATAGGGGATTCTAGAAATTACCCAATAGTAGTATAAGGTACCATATTGGGGGTTCTACTTTCTAGATCCTCCCAGGGGTCTGGGTAGATCCTCATCCCCCAGCCTGCATCCTGCGTTCTCTACATCGTATCTCCTAGCCCACACCCCAACCTGTAAAGTTTGATCACTACATCCGAAACACACAGCTTCGATGCCAATCGGTTTCTTTGGAAATGGGGAAAAGTTTTTTGTGATCTGTATGTGCTCTATAAACTATAAGCCCAAAGTCTCCGAAGTCCGAATCCAAATCTAAGGTCCCACACTCCAAAGTTTAAATCCTAAACCCTACATCCAACTTCAAACTTTGAGTCCTCAAGGTTTAGGGCTTAGGGGCTTAGCTTTTATCAGCATGAAGCCACGTCTCAGGAGCCGCCAGAAGGCCAAGAAGCGCTTGCCACCCTGAATCGAGCTACGGCCATGCTCCAGAAGAACGAGTGTCCGGCCTGAGTTTTATAGAGATATGTAACCCTAATACCCAGACCTAGTATAGGGTACCATATTGGGGGTTCCACTTTCTAGATCCTCCCCGGGGTCTGGGTAGTGTAAAAGGGGTGTAGGTAAATATATACATGTATTTACCAGGACCCTCCTTGTACCCTTGAATAAGGAACTTATGGTCCCTGATAGTGGGTATTTAGGGCATATAGAGGGTAGAAGGAGGGTCTAGGTATACATATTTCTTGTTCTATACTGTGTGTCTTAATGGCATTCACAATCACCAAGGTTATAGTATTAGGTTCCTTGCATAAGGAATCATGATGATTGTACTTCGTACTTCGAACACACATCGAAATCATATTGGCAATTATCTAGGGCCCATGTAGTAGGGCAATGTGCAGGGGTATGGAGGATTTTTGATAGGGGTATATAGGAGAGTGGGATATGTAGCATGGGTTGTAGGGGTTATTGCAGGCTAGACCATCATGATCCTCGAGGTCTCTACGAAATCCCTAAACCCTGAGCTCGTTCCTTGCCAAGCTAACATGAAGCCCACATGGGCTCCTTTTAGGTAGCCTTTGTAAGGCATCTTTTACGGTGGAGTGTTAGTTAGGCACACGCCAAACTGAACTCCACATCCTGTACCCTGAAGCTTCTAAGCCCTGACCCTTAACTCCTCAACCTTACGCCCCCAAATCCTGAATCTTATGGGCTGATCAACTCCTAAACCCTAAATGTTGAAGCCTAAATCCTGACCCCCGAATCCCCAATCTCTGCATTCTGGCTTGGGTCAGAAGCCATGATTTCAAAACCCAGACAACTTCAGTTGAGGCTCACCCACGCGGAAGCTGCATCAACCTTCTCCCGCCTCATCTCCGGGTAGTTGATCAGCATTTGGTGGGCAGTTTAGGATTAGGGTATAGTATGTAGGGTTAGGTTGAGGGCTTAGAGTTTAGGGCTTGGACTCTAGAGGAGAGTTCTTAATTGGCATACTATGGTTGTGAATGTAAAGCAAGATTAGATCGTCGGTTTGCATAGAGCATCCCACGGCAAGGAGATAATCTCATAGGGTCCTAAGGAGGGCCACCCACATAACAATAAGGGGACTGATAGGGAATTATTAATCAAGGCCATATTAGAAGCTATAAGAGCTTACTAAGGGATTATTTGGGCTTATTTGGGTGTTGAAATGGGAGGGGACCTTTTGCGGGACCCTACGACAATCGTACATACTGTAGTTCAACAAGCACCCAAAACGCACTACTGATCTGATACTCACCCCCGACACCGAAATTAGGTCCCAAATCGCTCCCGAGTACAAGCCCTATACCCTAAACGACGACTTTGGGGCCCAATGTAGGCATTTTTTCAAGACTCAGGGCCTCAAGCAAGGTTGGCAGGGTTGCTCCTTCAGGCTTTTAACCCTTCTTTGTGCGAAGCAGAAAGAACCTTTAGTCAGTTCATTCCCTGAAACATGCCAAAACTTTGGGTTTAGGTCCAGGTTTAGGGAGTTTAGGGATTTTCGGGGATCAGGTTCAGAGGTTATTGCTTCCGGACTCAGTGTTGAGGGTTTAGGGTTAAGATAGTTATCTTGGTCCTCGTCACGATCATCATCAAGACCATTCCGATTACGCACGCCTTCGACCTAGCCAGCACCTCAAAATGCAAAGTCCTTGGCACATAATCCCAAGTGGGCAGGAAGTCAGTTTGATTATTGGTAGTTCGCATGGAGTGGAGGAATGGATCCGTATAGCAGCCCTTGAGTAATCCCCACCAAAAATTTGGCAGATTGCACATACTTTTCCTTTCCCTCATTCACTATTAGCAACCAGCAAGATGACGCTACACACTATATATCCCAAAGAACTCCACTTTGCACTTGGGTGTCCATCTGCTTTTACATATGATATCCCATTTCCCATCCTAAGCCTGCACTGTCTACACCCTAAACACGAACAACCCGCAAGATATGTCTGAGAGAGCCCTTACAAACCTCCGACCCCAATCTGAACTGCATAAAGGTTCTGGGTTTAGGGCTCAGGGTTTAGGGCTTGGGGCTTAGAGTTTATCATCCCAACACCCCAAATTCCAACGCTCCACGTACTTTTTGAATGTAGGCTTCATCACATGAAAAGCAGGGTTTAGGGTACCCAAGTTCCCATACATTCTGATCTCATCATATGAACCTTACCTGGAGGTTCAGGGTAGTTAGAACCCAACGATACCAAACCATAAGCCCCTCCAAGTTTCCTAACGTGGCTATACTTGGGTTAGTAGAAGGAGCTGCACCTGGGCTATAATTCCCCCAAGCCCTTATGTCTAAACACTAGATCCTGAATCCCAAGCTCTGCATTTGGGGTCTAACTACCCCGAACCTCCAAGTAGGCGTTAGCTTATGGGAGGTCGCGTTTTGTCATAGGATGCTATACTTTACCCTTCTTTACTTCCGCTCCCCGAAATAAGGCTAAAATCAGTGTTGGGGTCTAACTTGGGGAGGGGAGTTATAAGGGGTTTGGCCCTAAACCCTAGCCACCAAACACTAACCCCTAAAGCCTAAAACCCTAGAACCCAAGACCCTAAACCCTGAACAACCACAAAACCCTAAACCCTAAACACTAATACCCAAGCCTCGTATGCCCTAAGGGTCCAAGGACCCAAATAATAGGGTTTTAGGGCCCAAATACTTTAAAACCCTATTATTTGGGTCCTTGGACCCTTAGGGGTGTGTTCAGGCTGCAACCTGGCCGCCTACGGTGTTCTGCCTTGCTCAACAGAGCGAGACTTGTCGCAAGTTTGCCTAAGGGTTCAGGGTTTGGGGTTCGGGGTTTAGGGTCCAGTATACAATTTTGTATTTGGGGCCTAGGGAAGTTCAGGGTTTACGGTTCGAGAACGATTGCAAAGGGTTTTGTTTAAACATGCCCCAATAGCGGAGATTCAAATGGAACATGACATGGAAATTCGGATTATATAGCGATTTAAGCGCAATTTAGGCTTTTAGGATTTATCTGGGGAGGATCTACCATGCACTGTGGACCGTTAGGGTTTTTGTGCGGGGTCTGGGTTGTTAGAGTATACGGGCTCAGGCTTTAGGATACTAAGTTTAGGGTTTAGTGTCTGGGATGCTGGGTTTAGGGTTGGGGGTTTAGGGTTTAGGTTGGGTACTGCCCCCCTTCAGTAAAAGTTGGATAGCACATATAATATGGTTGTATATAGCCCTTAATAGGACCCCGAATATGGACTGTTACTGGGTGGGGGCAGTACCCACGGGCCAGGGTTTAGGGCTTATGATTTGGGACCTCCGGTTGTGGGTTCTTAGCTGAAGTTCCAGCTGGCGAGAACAGATATCAGCTTGAGCCTAAACCCGAAGCCCTAAAGCCCAAAATCCCAAACCCTAAACCCCTACACCCGAAACCCGAGACCCTTGCGTACATTTATTGTGGTCGAGCGGGATCTCAAGGTAGGATTGTCATAAGGGATTTAGGGTCAAGGTTTAGAGCCCGAGATTCTGGGTTGATGTTAGGGAAATTTGGCTAAGTTATCTGCAGAATTAAGGAAGCCCTATTATTTACTACATACCCAAAGTATGATAGGTTTAGAGTCCCGAGACTTTCGCTGTGGGCAGCGAGGGCTTATAAGTTGGGTTATGCTGGAGGCAACTATGGTTATAAGTCATCAGTAGGTGTTATGGGACTTATATGCACAGTCATACAGAGGCTATGGCAAGCATACTTGAAGTCTGTGGACTCTAACTCGGAAGTGCAGGGGCTCAATGCTCATAGAGGTCTGTAATTGAACTTTAGGCCTACTTGGTTCATTGATAGAGTTTAGGGTTTAATTGAGGTAGTTATACGAAGGGTTCTGGGTCCTATTACTGTATATCCAGAGCCTCTTGAGAGAAGCTTCTGGCAAAGGAGAACAAAAGGGGAGGACTACGCCTTTTGATTATGAGGGTTGTAGAATATGCTTTTTTTGGGTGGGGGGTGGGGATTAGCATCGGGTGTATGGGCATGAATGCTAGAGACTCCACCCCCTGTAACTGTCCTAGATCACAGGGTATAAGAAACTTGTAGCCAGCCTAATTACTTGTAGCATTAGGGGTTTAGGGTTTTAGTGTTGTGGGTTTAGGGTTTAGGGACTTAGGGTTTAGGGATTTAAGGTTTAGTTTCAATAACTACGTATGAACCTCCAAATTAGTTTTCTACAGGCACAGCATAACAGTCTGACCCGCACATTCAATAGCCCTACAGCCAGACACCTTGATTAGACACTAATGGCAGCTAAGTTTTGAACTTCAAGTTCCGGGTTTAGGATTTAAGGGTCAAGCCCTACCTAGAGTAATTACTTTACCCAACAAAAAGGGTTTGTACTTCATATTTTTAGCCGGCTACACCTTGAATCCTATATCCTGAACGCCTACATGGCGGCTCAGGGACCCCAACTCTAAACCCTAAAACGTAATTCCTAAACCTCCTAAACCAAAGTAAGGGTACTCATTCAGGGTTTTGGGTTTAGTGTTTAAAGTGGCAACCCAAACGTACCCGCATCATACACCCCAAGCTGACCTTACCACCCCAAAGTCCCAAAGCCCTAATCCGCAGGCATTGCTGCGAGAATCCTACACCCCAACCCCCCCAACCCTAAAGCCAAAACCCCTTAAACCCCCTAAACCCCCTAAACCCTAAGCCCTAAACCCTAACCCCAGGCATTGCTACGTGGGTATGGGCAAGCTACAAGACGCTTTGGCTGATATACAGGAGATCACGAGCCTCGCAGGCCGCATATTTTGTGAAAGCAACAGACACAAGCATGTTAATTATATTACAATGTTGATGGATGAAATCTTACACCACCTAGGGGCCCTGAATTATTATAATTCCTGGGACTTTAGGGAGTTAAGGTGGTGCAACATTTCATCCATCAACAGTGTTATAGTATTCTGCCGTAAACTACGTAGAGTAGTTTATAACATATTGTGGTACATCATAGTAGGTTATAGAAGGTTCGAATAGATTTTCGTAGATTACAGTAGATGAAAATACATTATGGCAGACCATAGTATATCATTGTAGAACACAGGAGATCGCAGATAATAGGTTGTAATATACTATAGTAAATTGTGGTATATTACAGTAGGTTAGAGTATATTAGCGTAGATCATATTATAAGATAATGCATTACCGTGGATTATAGTATAATATATCTTAATACAGTATGTTTGTAGATTATTTGTATATGAAACCAGATTGTTGCTTTCTTGGAAGCGGCTTGCGCTGCTGGAAGAGGGGTGGTGTTTGCGGGGTCCTAGTTTCTCCTGAGTTTCAACTTTTCGACGATGGGGAATGTTATGACAACTGGCTTCTTTGAGATGCGTGGCTTCCCGAGGCAATTCGAAGCCAGTGCGTGTCTCAGGTAATGCTCGACCTGTTTAAACTCTATCCCCCCCCCTCCAACAATAGGGCACCCAGAAAAACAAGAATTAGGCGTCCTTAATAAAGGTCCCACGATACTGAAGGCCCCGGGAGGCCTAAGGGATTATTTAAAGAAACAAAGATGGTCTGGATTCGGTCCCGTATTTTTGGGGTCCCAAAACCAAGAAAACATTAAAGAGTGTCTTCCCAACACTGGCCAGACCCTGAATAAGCGGTTGAACAGGGTGTCTTCACAAAACTGGGTGCATAATTGTCCTGCATCATCTCCATTTTGGACGCGGCATGCTGCTTCACCCTGGGTGCCTCGTTGGAATTCTTTTATGTGCCGCAACGACATGCAGCACAAGTTTTCGCAGCATGTTGAAGCTCGTGTGATGCCATCATACAGATCTGTAGTAAGCCCTAAACTTTTACCCCTAAACCATATATACACTAAGCCTCTAAAACCTTACCCATAAACCCTAAACCCCCTAGCCTAAGCCCCATATCAGAAGACCCAACCGAGCCCACCTGGTGTCAACGTACGCAGACAGCGCATATATCTCTTTCCAGAACCTACCAGATCCAGAATCAAATTCCCAAATTTTAGGGTTTAGGGTTCAGGCGTAGGGGTTGGGGTCAAGGGCTTCTGTCAGACCAGTAGGCGTCAATTTTCATTGCTGCTCCAAGCAGGTGCGGCCGATGGCTTCGATGCATCACGATGGCCCAAGGCAGTCATGATCTTCTGTTTCCCATTTAGCTAGTGAGTAGTACTTGTGTACGAATGCCTCACAAGTTTCCTAACGCTATGGGTCCAAGCACATAATAGTCATATATTTACCTTACCGGAAACCTGTACTACATTTACTATTACCAAAATACCAAGTACCTGGTTGTTCCTGGACCCTCCGGGCAAAAAAAAGGCAACTCCTATGCCCCCACGCCCTTCTCGCTCCGGCATAGTTATTCCGCACCACAGATCGCATGTTGCCCACGGCTTATGACAGGTTGCAAGTGTTGGAAACATGATGTTTTCACAGGGGTGGTTATTTTACCCTAACCAGGGGCTGCTCCTTGGGTCCTTGTTGTGAGGGCTTCCCTCTGCTTTGTATGCTTGCGGACCGCTTATGCCCATATTGGCTCAATAAAGGCGTTCATCCGCATTCTGTTGCACAGTTTGAGAATGTTTGGCCATGATTTAACGATGTCTCCACAACATGTGGAACTGTTGAAGCAGCCAGCTGCCCCAGTTCAAGCCCAACATAGAAGCAAGCTCCCTGCATTTGTTTCAATGGTCTGCATGTTGCCTAGCTTTCCCGAACCTAAGCTTCAGCTGGGTTCACCCGTGTTGCTACATCCTAATTAAAGTCAATCTAGCAATATCGCCTTACATTGCACACAAGACCCTGAACCTTAAGACTCCACAGCTCAGCGAGAATCACCAGCCCGACTTTCTTTGCATGAAGCTACAGGTTACCTTCTCCTAAGAAACTAGATTCTCGGCAGAACAGCACCAGCACCAGCGTCAGCATCCACTGCCAACGCCGTCCCCCCCGCACCACCACCACGCCCGCCACCGCCGCCGCTGCTGCCGACACCATCATCATTCCCCTCTCTGAAACCTCGCAGTCTCAATCCCAAACGCCTTGCCGGCACACCCGACCCCTAAGCCCTCCATAGACTGTAAGCTGTGATTCCGAAACATTGCAATCTAAAACCTCAGGCCCCCAAACCTCCGCCCAAATCCCGGCTCCAAGCCACTATCCCTTCCAACCCCCTGCATGGTCCAGATCCTTCAGACCCTCCACACCACTCCCGTAAGCCCCTAATCAAACACTAAATAATTTCGGAGGGCGACGTATAGACCCTAACCCCAGCTGTGCTGCAAACCCTGCGCCTGATTCAGAATCCTGTACCCCATATACATCTTAAAAATCTTCAAAAGCCCCAGACCTTGTTTAAACCCGTAACCCTAAACCCAACAAACAAGAAAAACCCCATCGTATCCGTTTCGTGTTCAGTTTGCTGTTCGTTTTGATTCTCCATCATGTTAACTCTTTTTCTCTAAGCGCTCCACTACCACCAAAACCTCACAGCCTAAGTTGAAAACCCAATGATAAATCCTAAGCCCTGGGCCCCAAACCCTAAACTTTAAACACGAAACCCAGCGCCCCGCCTACACCCTGAATCCTAAACCCTGCCCCAAAGCCCTGAACCCTAAGCCCTAAACCCTAAATCCTAAACTTTAAACCCTAAAGCCTGAATCCTAAGCTTATTCCTAAACCCTAAACCCCTAAACCCTAAATTCTATACCGCGACAGGTATGGATGAGCCGCGGTGGCATTCATCGGAAACTGGCTCAGACGGCCGCTGGCCCCGAAGCGGAGAAGCTCTATGCCAAGGTTGGGCTCCGGATTGAGGATTGGGGTTTAGGGTTTGGGGTTTGGGGTTTGGGGTTTAGGGTTTAGGGTTTGGGGTTTAGGGTTTGGGGTTTAGGGTTTAGGGTTGAGGGATTAGGTTGTAGGTTTTAGGGTCTCGGGTTTGGGGTTTAATTAAGGATTAAGGACGAGGGTTTGGGGTTTAGGGATTGGGGTTTGGGGTTTAGGGTTGAGGGATTGGGGTTTTGGGTTTGGGGTTTGGGGTTTAGGGCTTAGGGCTTAGGGAGTAGAGTTTAGGGATTAGGTTTCGGTTTCGGGATTATGGTTTAGGGGATAGGGTTGAGGGATTACGGTTTGGGGGTTAGGGTTTAGGGTTCAGGGTTTAGGATTTAGGTTTTAGGGTTCAGGGCTTACAGTTTAGTATTTGAAAGGGACAGAACTTAGATGAGTTGTATAGGCTTCAGGTCGGGATTGTTGGGGCGGTGTTGAGCGATTTTCGCGCCTTGGATTTTTCCTAGGCATGGAGGGTTTAGGGTTTTGGTGTAGTTTGCTTTAACGCTTTACCGGCAAACGTAAACTCCAAAAGAACCTACACAGCTTCTGGCAAGAATTTGCTCGGTTGGCGCGGGGATCCTATAATATATGTTGCGGGCTAGATGCTTCCCCATCTAGATGCAACTCAGAACCAGAAAGGATCGTCCCAGGACAGAGGGGAACTAGTAAAGGGATCACTTATGCCGGAAATTTCCCCAGATGCTTTGTCTATTTTTGTTTTATACAACGCCTTTCTAGCCTGAGTTTGCTTGTCTGGTGCAGAGGTCAGCACAGGGAAAAAATTGACAGAGCTCCACAGCTCTACATTCTGCTCAGGCTTTAGGGTTTAGGGTTGTGAGGTTTGACAAAGGTTATTCGGACCTTTGCCACAGTTCCAGGAACGAATCGTGACGGGATTTACCTCCAAGAATTTATGCGCAAAGTTGCAGTCTACATCCTAAGCCTCAACCCCCTAAACCCTAAACCAAGTAGTTTCCATTTTTCTTTCCATTATATAACCCCTATACAACCCCTATATCCCAAAATAATATTGTCCCCTATATAGTAGCTCATAAGTGTTGGTGGAGGTTCAGGTACGGAATGTATAGACCCCGCAGCTCGCCACCTGCGGCTTGGCTTAGAGCTTATGGATGATGTCATGCACATCAGTGGTACACCCCTACATCCTCACGCTTGCTCACAGTTGCCCTAAGGGTCCAAGTAACCAAAACTTGGGGTTTTAGGTGCCCTAAATCCATATTTTCTCTTCGACCCTTAGGGATGGTGATGGTGAGCCATTATCTACATGCATGCTAATGTTGGTTAAGACGGTTTGCCGACTCAAGCAACCGAAGCATTGTTGTCATCAAGCTAAACTTCTAGCGGCACCCCAGAGTGATATAGCAGCAGAGGCCAAAACGGATTACGAACACGTGCTCTCCATTCAGCGCCATGGCTGCATCCAGTGTTTCTGCCGATTTTGTGGTATGTTGTGCCCTGGGGCTCCTGGTAATTACCTACATTGTGACCCAACGTCCAGGAATAGTGCCCACATTGTGGAGCCTTCCGGGTCTTCTCCAAATGTCAAGCCACAGTCGCTATACCTTGGGTACTGCCCCCACTCATGAACAGCTGGATAAAAGAAAAAAGTACAACATAAGTATAGATAGCCCTTACTTGATAGTACCTCCCCATTTTAGACTGTTAATCGGTGGGGGAAGGACCCAAGGTATACCCAAAGCTTTCAGACGCACGCTCCAACCTATCCCAAAGCTCTCAGCGAATAGTCTTCGAAACCCATGAGCCGAGAGGTTCCACCATGACAGCACTTGTAAGAAGAGCCTGTGTCTTGCAAAGTTTCACCGTGGAGTCACCTTTCCTCGATTCCGAATGTTGTGGCTGCCCACTTCATGCAAAATCCCTAAGCCACACATCACAGCAGATCCCTAAGGGTCCAAGGACAATTTGGGCCCAAAACCCCCCTGTTATTTGGGTCCTTGGACCCTTAGCAGATGCGCTAGATCTGCGCCAGATCTTTAGCCCCCATGGAAGCCTAGGAAAAAGCCTAGGAAACAAGCAGGTGGAGCAATGGAATTGCAATTGCAAGCATGCCAGACATGAATCTTAAAGGCCTGTAAGGGCCCAAGTACACGAATAATGAGGCTTTAGAGAGTTTAGGGCTTGGGGTACGTGAAGCTTCAACATTTGGGCACTTGGACCCTTAAGGGAGGCCTGTGCTGGACACGGCGCGTTTGTGAGACGCATTTGCTCGACCTCACAAGATCTAGCAGCTTAGGGCCCTCCATTTTCAAAAGCCCAAACGTCAATCCTCAAATCCTCTCCCCTCCTCCCTGAACCCAAAATCCCTAACCATTAATCCGTATAACCTCAGAATCCTGGAAAACCCCCTTTTTTGGAAACCCAAATATCCTTATCCCCAAGCCCTTAGAAACTGTGATTTTTCCAAACTACCCGCACACGTCCCTGAAAGGCCCACCTTACAATCCCTGTACATTCCTGGGCTGCGCAAGGGCCCCCTGTTTTGTGAAACGAAACCTTAATCCTTAAACTGTCGCTATATATACATATACCCATGACCTCTTCAAACGATGCTTAAACTCCATGTTGCTTAAGGGGCACCCAGGGGAGTGGAACCCTAAGATGATCCTTACATGCCTCTCTATAAGCGTCATGGCAGTCACTCCCCAAGTCATGTTTACAAGCAGTAAGCCCCAAGTACCCAAGGAAAACACCTAAACCTAAGCCCTCAACTCTAAATCTTAGACCCTGGGACCTCAACCCTACACTTTTCAGCCAAGGTAAAGACAAATTGTATCTGGCCGATCCAAAACAAGCCAATCGTACCAATTCGCTCGTAAATCCGGACCTGAATCCTATACAATTTGTGAAAATCCTAAACACTGAACCCAAAGCTGCGTGGCAATTTCTATATTCTTTTTTGCCTTGAACCCTAAACCCAAGCCCTAAACCCCAAACCCCTAAACCCTAAACCCTAAACCCTAAAACCCAAACCCTAAACCCCCAAACCCTAGACCCCAAACCCCAAAACCCAAGTCCTCCTTAAGTAGATGGAATATGGCTTTGGGTATATTATAATAAGATCCGCATATACTCCATATTCTATCTATTTCAGGGAGACTATAATCCAAACCCCAAACCCCCAAACCCAAACCCTTGACCCTAAATAGTAATTTCCATATTCTTTTCCATTATCCCTATATAACCCCTACATAACCTATACCCTACACCCTAAACTCCTAAACCCTAAACCCCAAAACCCAAACCCTCTCAAGCCCTAAATCCTAAGCCCTAAATAGTAGTCTCCATTTCTCCATTATCTCTGCATAGCCCTATATTATATTCCTATATTCCTTTATTCCTTACTTTACCCTAAACCCTAAGACCTAAACCCTAACCGCCACGTAAACTGAGGCCTGGCAGCGAAGCGTACGCCGCAAAGGCCCGCCGATGCCTGGCGCAGCGTCTCAGCCGCTCATTAGGGGAGGAGGAGCCTGGGTTTAGGGTTCAGGGTTTAGGGTTCAGGGTTTAGGGGGGGTTTAGGGTTTAGGGTTCAGGGATTAGGGGGGGTTTAGGTCTAGGGTTTAGGGTTTAGGGTTCAGGGTTCAGGGTTTAGGGTCTTAGAGGGTATGTAACAGGTAGTTCTACCAGGACACTCAGGGCCTATAGCTTCAAACCCTGAACCTTCAACCTCAATTTCAACCCTAAGTCCCTAAACTCCACACCCTGAAGCCGGAGCCCCAAAGCCATAAACCATAAATAACTTAAAAAAGAGCAGCTGGATTCCGAGGTTGGAGTCAGATGATGAGCCCCGAGGCCTGCGGGGGGGCCTCAGTGTAATCCTGGAGCACGGTACGGCTTAAGGGTTAGGGTTAGGGTTGAGGGTTTAAGGTTGAGGGCTTAGGATGCAGAGTTTAGGGTTTGCGTTTAGGGTCTAGGTTTTTTGTAATGTTGGTGGGTAGAGCTCGGGGTCTAGGTTTTGCAATTTTGGTGGGTAGAGTTCAGGGTGTAGGTTGTGTAATTTTGTTGGGTAGAGCTCAGGGTCTAGGTTTTGTAATTTTGGTGGGTAGAGTTCAGGGTCTAGGTTTTGTAATTTTGTTGGGTAGAGCTCAGGGTCTAGGTTTTGCAATTTCGCTGGGTAGAGGTGTTGCGAATTTGAGTTTTGGGTAGCGTTTAGGCTTTGGGACTCTATTTTTTTCGGATTTGGGACCTCAACCCAAAAAGTTGATAGCATAGAAGATTGTGCGATCATTTTGGGGCTACGCTTCAGACTGGTGAGATGGCCAGCCTAAGGTTTGGGGCTTAGGGCCCGAGAGTTAAATTGGTAGTACATACGTTGGGTAATTTAGGAGCCTCAGGGTAAAGGGCAAAATTTTCGCACGTCTTAGACAGATTTGAAGGATGAATGCAGGTTAGGTTTTAGGAGTTACAAGCATATGCTAGCTGCTGGGGGTTGCCAAATATTGAGGAAGAGATTGCAGCAACTTTCTGAAGTGAACCAGAAAGGCAGCTTAGATCCACATTTTATCAGGAGACAACATGCGCACCCTTCATGCTGGGCAAAAAATCACAGGCTTCCTGGACGTTTTGGCATTAGGTTTAGAAGGTGGTGTTGTTGCAAGATGCTTTTGCTCGACTTCAGTGCTGCGGGTGCTACATGCATTGTGAGACCTGGGCACTCAAACTCGAATCCTGATCCCCAAGCCCTAAACCCTACGCTTAAATCCTGAACCCTAAGCCCTAAAGTGTAGGGGACTGCTCGAGGTATTTCTTCCCTTTTCCTTATCTGAGTCGTAGGATTTCCAAGAAGCACAGAGCGCTTCAAATACCCCATGGCTTGGGTACTGCCCCCCCTCNNGGGTGGGGGCAGTACCCAACCCATGGCATCGAAACAAAATCCTAAAGAAGTGTTTGTAGGGGTTCTCAGCCAGGCACCCCTAATCTTCAAAACCATGGAGCCCTCCCCCCAACCACACATACCTGTCTCCACACATTTGCATATGTATGTATGTATGTATG
>CAJNIZ010044273.1:17737-50647 GCA_905231905.1 Symbiodinium pilosum | reverse complement strand
GAGTCGCGGTCAAAATTATCGTTTACCTCTTTTGGTCTAGGTGGTATTTGCTGCACAGAAATCACCAAGACTGATAGGGGACGTCCTGAAACTATTTCATCTAAGCTAGGGTTAAGAGAGAATCCCCCAGACGTGGAAATCGATCGGGGATGCCCTAATTCAAAAACCAAGAGAGAGGCCAAACAAGTAATTTTGACGCCACCTCATATCACTACAGCACCATCCCACTATCAAAAAGCAATGATGAAGTGAGTATGTCTCCAACTTTGGGTCCTGTGCACAGTTTTGACGTTTGAGCCTCAATAATGGCCGAGAAATAGATGGGACCCGTATGTTGAGACAGGCATTGTCAGCCTCAGGATGTGACAGGCTTTTTCTTGTTGGGTCTGAGGGCGTGTGCTGAAAGCACGGCCTAGGTGGTGAGTCTTTGCACGAAGATCTCCTTCTCTGGGAAGGGGATGCGCAGAAACTTCAGATTGAGACCCATAGCCTTATGTAGTGAGCAATGAGGCCCTAAAATCTCGATGTCATCTCTACCTTATTGGCATCGTCAGGCGATTCGCCGCGCCTTGCGCTTGTCAGCGGACGCCATGAAGGTCGCCGAAGAGCATCCTGACTGTTATGTATCCTAGGTTTTGCAGGAATGGTGGCTTGATATTAGCGTGTTGGGCAGGTTCAGTTTCTTCCTACTTGGGCTTGACTTCACTGAGCTGCCGGGTTCTCCGTTGCTGTTTCGCGCTTGCCGCGGGTGTGCGGGCAGGGGGGTGAGGTTGGGGGGTGAAGGTCATTCAGTCTACTTGCACCTTTATGGTACATAAACACCCTTTCTACTTCATGCGCGCTTTGGAAATCGCTGCGCCACCCAGAGCTCAATCCTTCCAAGCCTGACTCAATCTCACAGGAAGGGCTCTTACACCACGCACAGCCTCAGCCTCTTTCACTCACTCCTTGACCATACAAACGCGCTTTGGCAAACTTGGACTCTCACACTCAGCCAGGCACACAAGTTCTGAGCCCCAAGCTGTCAACCCTGGGCAGTTCCCCTCTGCCTCATCTGCGGTGTGAGGATATTGTTGGTTGGAAGTCTCTAATTGCCCAAGTCTATAAATCAACTTGAGGATGTTTCATTAGAAATGGAGGAATGAATGATGGCATTATTCTGGGGGTATACTACTCCATTCCCAGCTAAGCATGCGTAGACCTCAAACTACCATCCCTTCAGCCGAACCCTACAGCCTGCTACCGACCCCGAGCCCTGAGCCAGGAAGCCGTACGTCCTGTTTGTTTAACCTCATACCTTATATTTCATGGAGCAAAGGAAGAAGGCCAACGCTACAGCATCCGCTGAAGTGGCCAAGGAGAAGGCTGCAGAGGCCGAGGGTTTAGTTTGGGGGTTTGGGGATCAGTTTGGATCGGCTCAAAATTAGTCCTGGCTAAGGCCGTCTTTGGCGCCTTCCATTGAACACCACCTTATACTGAATGGCCAGAGCTTTGGAATCTCAGGTTCCAAATGACGCGTGGAGTCGTACAGACCAGGGCTACTTGGAGGGTCAGGGGGACTAAGTAAGTAGGTTAATAATTCCTCTACTACCCATGTAGTAACCTTAACTTTCGCCGATGCTAACCTACTTGCTAAGTCCCCTGACCCTCCAAGCAGGGCTGGGATCGGGGAGGAAGCTCTGGGGCTTGCGGATTTGGGAGTTGTGTTTGGCAACATAGGGTATAATATAGAGGGTAATGGAAAAGAAAATGGAAACTACCGTGTAGATTATGATATGGGGGTTGAATTTCTAAAGTGACTAAAGTGATCATTCTGGCTTTGGCGTTTGGGGATGAAAGACTGCAACTTTCCCGCCCCCCAAATGCCAAAGCCCAAGCCTGCGCCGCCAAGCTTACAGACAAGATCAGCATCTGGAGATCCAAAAATTCGCTAAGCATAGCGATGCGGTTTAGGGTTTAGGGTTTAGGGTTTACCTAACCTCTGCATAAGCAGCCTGAACCAGGCGTCCTTACGACCGTATAGCGATTATATGGGTGCTTGTCACATTCATCCCTACATATACCCTAACCATATCTCTAGGGTCCCTACGGCGCCCTCTTTTGAGAAACTCCCATGTAGGGACTTTTACATGAAGCATCTGTAGTAGTATACCATGATATACGATAATATACTACTACACTGTTATATGCCATAATATGCCATAATATAGGCTAGTATGCTATAATACATTGTAATATATATATATATCAATGTATTATCATATACTAGATTATAATATGGTAGCGAGAGGCGGCAAGGCAGCAAGCCGTTGCGGAGAAGACCCTGAAGGAGCCTAGCAGGGCTCATCATTTGGGCTTCAGGCTGGGGCTTGGGATTTAGGGTTCTTGGACCAAGGGTTCAAGGCTTGAGGTATGTATAGTAGGCATTGTAGTATGAGAGTTGCTGGGCTTGCTGTGTCTGTATTCTGCGTTTTCAAGCAGACTTTTGCTCTGATGGCACTCCTGTTATTATTTCTGGCACTGTATCCCCAAGTCCTGCTGTCTGCATGGCCACTATGTGCATGGCATGGCTGTGTCTTTTTCACCGGGATCCCTGCGACGCCTGCGATCTGTACTAGGTTAGATGTTCCCCAGAGGTTCATGGGGCAGGATTTTGGGACCAGAATGGAAGGATTTGGGGTTCGGGATAGGGTCTTCCTCGAATGGGATTCAGGGCACGGTGTTTCAAGTCAGCACTGCCGCTGGAAGCGTGGCACTACAGTTGCTGGCATTGTTCAGATGCCGTCCTAGGTGGATTACGTGAGTCATGGTCCAACTTAGGATCCTTCTTGGCTATGGAAATCAGATTTTGTAACCAGGGAAGAAGGCACAGCTGGTCTTGTACAGAGTCTTCTGACGCAAAAGCTTACGAGCCTGCACAAATTCTGCAGCTTGATGCTGCAAGGTCCCACTATCAAACTGTGAGGATGTGCTCAAAGTCTGGCACTGCTTATTTTCGTTCAGCTACGGCGGAGGTTCGTGGGGCTTGCTTGGATCTGACTTAGGTTCAGGCAGCTAGCTGCAGTGGCATTGCACCTCAGTGCAGGAAATCTGAATGGTGTGTTTTCTGCAAAGCATCCTTCTCTCCTTGTTTGACCGTGGACATTTGCATCCAGCATTTTTCGAGAGCTCTGACTCTAGGACTCTAGGGCCTGGGGGTCCTAGTTTTGGCACATGCCGCAGCCCTGAGATCAGAAGTATCCTGAACGCTGCAGCTGAACACCACATGCGAGACCCCCCTCATCTAACAAGAGCTGGTGCAGACTGAGTTGATCCGGAATGTTGCACCAAGGCGATTCCTCTGTGTCTATCCTACGTATGCATCAGGGAACACATCCTGAAGGCGACTCCAAATGGGGTCCAAGTTTTGTCAACCGTCCACCTGGCAGGAGCTCGAAAAGGGTAAAGAGCAGCAACTTGTCGATGATTTTTGATACTTCCCCAAAATTTCTGTTATGATTGGATTAGTACCGTCTCGCACATGTACTGCCTTCCGGGGCGTCCGTGTGATCCGAACCAGGTCGTATAGTATGTAGTGAACGTTATATATTTTTAGGGCTCTTGCAGGCTTGGAGTGGCAGGTGTGGGGTTTCAAGCAGCCATGTCACAAGATCAGAGTCCAGTTAGACAGCTCAGCAAAGATATGAGGGTTCTTCATGGAAGGGTCCTAAAACAGGCCACCAATCAGATGGAGCTGTCTACCACAGGTCCTTAACATTGGCCTATCGGTGTGGGGTTGAGGGTTCAGGGTTCAGGGCCAGGGATGAGTAGTGAAGGTCCCTCACTAACTTATTCCTTCTTAATAGGGAAGACGGGAAATTAATCCCTATGTAATGCTCATATAATGTGATCCCTTATTCCTTACTAGAACCAGTGAGAAAAAATACCCAGGTTGGAGAAGATGAGGGCCGATGCTGCCAAGGCTGCCGAGAACGAGAAGGAGGAGCGCGCGTGCGGAAACGAATGGAGGTTTTTATTCCAAAGTTCTATAAGAGTGAAGGGTGATGATACAAAATAAGGAGGGTATATGAATCTTCGAATCTTCTTTGAAAGATTGTGGTTCTGGATTATGTAGGGCACGTTTGTAGGAGCTCACACACATACATGCCATTCCCCTCGCATTTCTTTCGTGCTCTAACTCTAACCGACCCCGCATCCCTATTGCATGCATTCAGCCCGTCATCATTGGCTTCAGGAGCAAAAGGCCTGGAAGGCTGTTACTTGGCGTCCAGAGTTACAGTAGCTTGTTTTATGGTTTCTTGTCTTGCTCATGCGTTTTGCAAGTGTTCGTGTAGGCTTGGGCATGCACTTCCCATGAAACCTGTACAGCTGAGGCCGAACAAGAAATATTTTGACTCTTCCCGTTCCAGAGCTAGAATGAAGCCCTCCCCACGAGCATCATGTGTATGCCCTCTCACTGTTATTATTTTCGTCAATGTTTGGAGTACTTACTTGGAGAAGAAGTAGGTTAATAATCCCTACTACCCACATAGTAACCAAAATTTGCCCCAGTATGAGCCTACTTACCAAGCCGCCCTGCCCTAAACCCTAAACGCTAACCCACTTGCTAAGTCCACCTCACTAAGCCCTAAAACCCTTAGCCTTAAACCTACTTACTAAGTTCCCCGTGACCTTAAACCTTCAGCCCTAAACCCTAACCCTACTTACTGAGTCCCCCTGACCCTCCAAGTTGGCCACGGCAAGCCCGAAATTGCTCAAGCCTCCTGGGTCGACCTAAGCCTGAAACCCTAAATAGTACTTTCCACTTGGTTTTCCATTACCGCTATATATCCCGTATAGAGTCCCTAAACCCTCAGCATACCTCTAATATGCCTGGCGGCCAGGCAGATTGACCTTTAGGCTTCAATCATCCCTAGCTCTGTCATGCAGGCTTCTTACTATTATCACGATTATTGCTATTACGTACTCATTACTATCATCATTATTTCTAGAACTGGCTTTTTCAAAGGATATTTTCTGCAGCAACCTTTCAATCCGTTTAGCTGGGCCCAACGGCTGTCAGACCTCACGGCAAGCTCCAGTCCGTTGTACCCAAGTTGGTCATGCCCCGGGCATGGAGCGAGGGTCATTGGGCATCCAGACAAACTGTGCACCTGGAGTTTCACTATGCAATCAACACAGTTCTTTCAAGATCAGCGGGACCCCATGGACCAGTAACCTTGCACTGGCCAAGAACCCCTGGAGATTTCAAGAGCTGTTGCACTTATCTGATTGCCCTGAAGCAGTTACTCCACTGAGGAAGAAGACAAGCTCAAGGGCTTCGTGGCAGAGTGCGGTGAGCTGGTGGCCATCTCAGTTGGCAGGTTTTGCATTGACCGTTTTCAACTGGAAGCGCTCTACTTTCAGGGCAAAGTAGCGACTTGGTTGTCAAAGCTCATCTACACTTATTGCATTGAACGCCGCTCCAATCAGTTCCCGTGCCTTGATAGGCCCTGGGCAGTGCAAACGGCGAGAGAATTTACAGTATACTGCATGACTCTTTGTTACGACTACAACAGTTGAGACCCATGGGAGCCTGAGCGAACTTTGGGTGTAGTTGTGTTCAGTCATCTGCCTTTCTTTCGAGTAACCCTTCCCTGAGGAAAACTGCAATGCAATGACTTGAGAGCCTAGTCTCCAAGCCTTTTTCACTCTGACCCATGCTCCGTGCAAAGCCCATGTGCTGAGGACAAGGGCATCGAAGAGCTGCAGCAGAAGATCCTCGCCCGACTTCAAATTTTGAATGGATTGAGATTTATGTTTCATGCTTGGGCTTTTAGGGTTAATGCATTTGGCAAAGGTCATTATTGAAGTCAGATGCTTTGTTTAAAGACGCCTTTTGAACCTAAGATCTTTGCTCAGCTTATGATGCGGGTTGCACATGGCATGAATTCACACCAACATGGCCCAACCAATAAGTTGCTACTGCAGAAAGGAAAAGAACATGGAAACTACCATAGTATATTGGGGGTTATTTTGGGATAACGGAAAATAAAATCGAAACTACTGTATGATATGATTTACTCCTGCCAAGCTTTGTTTACTGCTGGGACCCATCCGCTAGCGAGCATTCCCTGAACACTAGGCAGCTAAAGGCAGGCCCCGTCTTTTGGCAAAAGACATGTAGCATGTTGCCGAGAACGGCGAGTTTTACACAATCATCTGAAGTTTGACAGTTCGTTGTGCTACTCTTGTCTTGGGGACATTTGGTGGATAAGGGTCCCACCCTAGATTGCATAGTCTTAGCTCCAGATACTCTGGTTTGTAAATAGTCAGAGCCCAGTATGCCGTGAGAATACATTTCTAGGTGGCACTTGGAGATAATTAAGAACTTCCCCTATTTTGGTAGAAGAAACCTTCTTTGCATAAACTTTTTGGGGCCTTTGGAGTAACACCCTAAACCTTAAACCCTAAAGGCTTTAAAGCACCACCCAGACTTTCCGATCCCCCGATTTGCCCACAATGCCTGTACTACTGCAGGATGCGGGACCTGGCAAATGAGTTGATGCAAGCCAAGGAGAAAAAAACGGCGAAGGACTGGACTGGGTTTAGGGTCTAGGGCTTAGGCTTACTGCCAATGGGATCAATGATAAACCAGGGGTTCTTCGAAACTGTGGGATCAATGATAAACCAGGGGTTTTTCGAAACTGCACATGGGTGAGTTGCCTGGCAGCTCGCAAATGAAGACGCCGTACTGACGCCGTGAACAGAAGTCACGCCAAATCATGGACCTGAACATTCATCAGATATTTGGCAGACTTATGGCTTCCATCCAGGCATGGCCCGTTGGAAGTTCCCTCTATACCTTCGGATATAGTGCTCCACCTTTTGTGCTGTGGCCAGGAGCTGGAACGGAACGAGCAGGAGTTTGTGGTCCAAAAGCCACTTAGCGGCGGTTTACAACAAGAAGCTGCAAATCAGCAACGTCTTTGACGGAGATGCTGTTGTCCCCAGCGCTGCCGAAGACTGAAAGATGATCATGCATATCATGCTGCCATATTTTCCTCTGTGCCTTTGGCCAAGCACTTTAGTCTAAGTTGATGGTTGAAGCTCCTAAAGATGTAGTATAAGCAGATTGCATAAGTAGGTCTGGCCTTTGAAGGAGGTCAGTGAGAGGACGCCCAGGCTTGGCGCATTGCAGAACCACTCGTAAACCTCTGACGCTTAAATTAGCACAGGATTCTTGAAATCGGAAGCATAAACAGAGGCCCGACGCAGCACCGTAGAATGTATCGACAATTTGAAGTCCTGAGGAGCGTCCGACTTTCTCCCCCCAAAGACAGAAAGCTCCAGAGTGAGGCGTAACTTTGACAAACTCCAAATCTTAAGCCTTGCGCTTAGTTCCTCCCCCTCTAGCTTCTAGCTGGGCATCCTACTTGTTGTTTTGAGAAGTTTCCATACCAATCCCAGCTCTACGAAGCCAGGGCGGCTGCCGATGCCGCTGCGGCCGGTGGCATCAAGCGAGCAGCTCTTGAGGTGCACTACCAGGGGGGGGGCAGAAGTTGGGGCTGTTGGTGTGGTATGTGTGGTTCATGATGGAGAGTGCTGACTAAACCAGCGTCCTGCTTGAATTGGGTTTGAAGAGGATTGTGGTGTTTGGGTCCTTTTAGCAGCATGTCTCATCAGGAATTAGGGTGACAATCCTAGTTCTCACAACAAGGATCCCGAAGTCCTGGCTTCATGGGGTGTTGTCGCTTCAAGTGTCTCTGATGTTTGGCACCTGTCTTTCATGCCGAAATCTTCGACCCCATACACAAATGGCTTCCCCAAAACCTCATCCACGAAAGGAAGGTGATGCACTCACTTTCTTCAACCAAAGCCTTTACACCAGGCCCAGCAAAAAGCGGCAGCTGCGTACGAGGACAGCATGAGGGGCTTCAGTTGGGACGTGGAGGGTCCCTGGATCAGGGACTTCAGGGCTTACAGTGGATTTCAAGGCCATGGTGTGTGTATCTCAAGGGGATATGAGATGAGGCTTGTGTAGGGGTCATTCACCTAGGAGCCCTCCACTTCAGCATAGGGCCCCATCCCCAAAGAGAAGATGTAGGGAGCCGCGTATGTCAGCAGCTTGCAGCAGTGATCATGGTCTCACTTTGGGGGTTCAGGGCAGGTTGTGGACTTGGTAATTGTGATGATGCGTTCCAAGCTCCCTTTTGCACATCTTGCCAAGGCTTTGGGTACGTTACCCGTAAACTTACTTAGCAGGTTATGTGTAGCAGCCCAAATGCAAGCGCGTCAGATGCATCCACTTGGCCGAGCGTAAGGTTGATGGTGAACGCTCATCGCAAACCCCAGTCCTTGCGCGCTAATTCCCGAAAGATGGGGCCAAAACCAAGGTTCGCAGAGACCCCAACAAACCAGGAGTACCGTATCAGATCTCCGAAAGGACCCGAACTCTACTGGAAAATTGCATGCCCATGACAGCACGCTTTATGTTTTACTGAATGAAACCAGAACAGCCGTTTCCTTGATTATCCTGACTAAGATGGCTACGATTGTTCACCCCGGACCCTTGCCCTTAAACCCTTTCCCTAAACTCCTTTCATTCCTCAACGACGAACCCAACTTCAGGAGGCACAGGAGCACTGCAACCAGCAAGGCTTCCGCTCCCAAACCCACACGAAAATGGGGGGGGTAGGGTCAGGGTTGTTTTCGGCCTGCTTCCATGCGGTGGATCATAAAGCGTTTTCGGGCTTGCCACCCGTTTATTTCTGGGGGACAATTTCGAACTTTCCAAGATGCAAGCCTCTCTTTTTTGAGGGTGGGGGCTTTTAGCCCTTCCAGGCCCTCCTTTTCCGGAACCATTCTTTCTGGGAGGATCCTTTTTTCTCAAACAAAATCTGGATGGAGTGGGATTGCTGTTATGAGGTCGTGGAGGCGTAGTGTTTGGAGGTGGTGCCGCTTCGACGATAGTACATGAGCTACAGGCCAACCTCCTTAAAGGGGGTCTATAGGGGATTGTATAGGCGAGTATCAGAGGGCGTGTAAGCAGGATACTAGGAGTTTAGACTATGGCTCACATGGGCTTATTCAAGCTTCATTGTCCTGTATTGCCTGACCCTTGACAACTGAGCTGTGGTGCTTTGTAGGTAGACATGCTGTACCCACGAATACAACCCATGAGTCTGAGCATGTGCAATCCAACAGACACACTCAATACTTCGAAATTCAACGCAAAATCGGTGCATCATGTTCCTGACATGTGGTTTCGTATTTCAGGATGATGATAAGCCTTTAATCGCTGCAACTCCATGATGCACAATGCCCGGTGCACTACCGTCACCCACTCTACAACGCCAAGGACCCCCCCCAGCTAGCATAAGACACAAGAATATACGATATATACTATCCTCTACTATCACATACTATAATATACTATGGTAAGATGAAGCTCCCTGGACCTGCCCAGAACTCAAAGCGGAAGAAGCCGAGAAGGAGCGCAAAGTCGCACAGGCCAGACTGCTCTGCATTGCTCTTTGTCTTCATGTTACTTTGCCTACTTGCTTTTGCCGCGGTTATATGTTGTTTGAGGATCCGTGTAGCATCTTCTAATGGCCTTTCTTACGTGATGATTACTGTTGCGGCCGGACCCAGCAATTCAATCGCCGCCACGTGCTGAATACCGACGCGAGTTTTTTTTTTACTGGACGTGCAAGTGCGGCCGCTGCTGGTGCTGCTGCTGCTGGTGCTGCTGGCCAAACTGCAGATCTGCTAAGAACCTTGCATACCAGTCATTACAGAGAACGCAGTTGCCATGATCAGCACCAATGCAAGTAAGGACAAGCTTGTTTGAACAAATCAGTATTTCAGGAGCCATTTTTGGCTATGACTGGCACCATGCCTTTTCCTAGACAACAAGGTACACGCAAAAGCAATCCCTAGCCGTGAATGTGGTCACTGATGATTGCTGCTGGGAGGCCGATGCCGATATGGCTCAGGCAATGCACGACGATGCCGTTGAGGACGCCGAAATTATCGAAATGTGGACGGAATAGGGACTTGAATGTTTACACGTGTGCATGATGCAATGATTGAGATAATGGCATATGCAATGCGTTCTTACACTGACCGCCCGCCGTCGCATGGGTTTAAAGGCTAGCTTAGGGTTCTCAGGTTTGGCCGCCCGCAGAACTCTCTTGGAAAGTGCTGCATGGGTCGTCGGGCAGCTGTGCGTGTAGTGTGTGCTTGTGGGCCAGGAAGTGCAGAACCGGGTTGCCTCGAAGAACATGGTCGTGGAGCCTGCGACTTAAGTATTTGCCAGCCTGTGTCCTTAAGCACATGCCCGCTACCCCGTGGCCTTGGACAACCTTACCTCTGGTTTGGTTTGCGGGAATGAAGGAATGGACAAGAAATAGAAACTACGACATTAATTATGGGGGTTATACATGGACTACTATAAAGATTCATTTCTACATTCCTTCCGAGCCAGAGGTATGCAACTAGCCCGAGCAGCCAAACCTGATTCTGGGCGTGAGGTTGCGGGACGGCGTGCAGGCCTACTACGACGAGGCTTCAACAACTGGGCTTGTTTGAAGGTTCAGCGTGATGATCCTCTCAGGGATGCCTCTGAACTCTGAATGTTGAGATTTGAGATATAGCCACACGACCTAGTACAAGATGTTTTTTACAGGACATGCTATGTGTGTCTTGGCTCACCTTTTCCGACCTTCGTAAGCTGCATCCCAAGTAGGCAAGCATTGCACTAACACTTACTCATCAAACTTGAAACTTAAAACCTGAACATCAAACCTGAGACCCTGAACTCCACAACCCTTGGCAAACTATCAAACGCACACATCAAGCAAGCCAGGTCACCAAGATGACTAAGTCCATGGAGGCTGGCGTCGTGGGTTCAATTTGGCAAAGAGGGTGAAAGGATTGACCATGTGTCCTGGATGTAGCCTGGTTTAGGGTTTAGGGATGTAGTCTGGTATGAAAGGACTTCAGCGGGAACGCCTAGGCAGGGCAAGAATATAGTAGGAAGATACTAGGGATGTAAGGACCTTGGCGGGTAAATTCCTATAATATTCCTATTACATTCTTGGGGTTCCCTATTTGGGGGTTCCCATTGAGGTCCCTCTATGGTACGCGCAGTGAATTCCGTAGAGTACTGACGAAACAGCTCCGGTCCCCGCCCCTTTTTTTTTGAGACCTGCTCAGAACTGGAAGGGCGCTTGAGCATGGAGGCTTGCAGGGACTGTGCTAGGATTGTCATTTGAGCTATAGTCTACACTCCTTAAAGGGGGTTATATGGGGGATTATATAGGGGACTATTCTAAAGGCTGTAACGGGGGATGCTAGGAGTTTAGGCTATAGCTCATATGGGTTAGTTCAGCCATTTGGAGTACCGAGGCATATACAGACTTGAAACATCAGCTTCGGCTAGCTAGAGGAGTGTCCTGGAACTTGTGCAGGGTGTGCAGGCTTCGTCGCAGATTTCCCGAACAAATCTGTAGCTTCCAGGTGATGAAGAAGAGAACATGACAGATGCCTGAATTCTCTAGAATTAGGGTTTAGGGTTCAGGGGTTAGTGCTTAGGGTTCACAATCACGCGTTGATGGGATATGAACAGGTCCAACTTCAGGAGCCACAACTGCGAAAGACCTCAACTACGGCATCTCACGTATGTGGGCTGCGGGTTTACTGCTTTTTGTGTTTGACATATTACTTAAGGTCTAGGTGTGTTGGAGTCAAAGATCCTGGGTTCGTGAAATATCTCTAAAACTGGACAGAGGAGGGGTCTGCATTTGAGCGACGTCTCTGGGCTTCACCAGCAACAAGAAACTTGGCATGTACAACAGAACAAACGTTTAAGACCAAAGCCGCGAACTTTGCACCTGGAACCTTTGGGGCTCCTTAACGCTTCCTGAAGGCTCTGATTGCGGAGAACGAAGGCAAAGAAGAGGGCAAGAAGCCGCACGAGCTCATGCGCGAGGTCCGCCTCAGCAATCAACCCTTTTCCGCAAGATAAGCCGCCACGCACCCTCCCCTATGGGTAACAAAAAGTAGGATCGCAGACGGGTGGTTGACTCATAAGCTCATGTGCTGTTCGTAGCTCATGCATCTGTAAACTCTGCCTTTTCTCTGTCCTATGGAACACTTGCATTCTGATAGGTTGGAGGAAGGTCATTCTGTGCACAAGGCGAGATGGTTACAAATCGATGTGGGGTTGCGCAGGCTCGTAAGAGGCTCGTAAGAGGATTTCCCGATATATATATATGTGTGTGTGTGTATGTATGTACATATGTGTATATTCATATGTATTATATGTAATATGTAATTATACATTTGTGTTTATCTATGTGCTTGGTACTATACCGTAGTGTCCATTGTTGTTTCCGTTCCCGTATTCCCAGCATCTCGGAAGGACGGTTCCCATGTGTGGGCTAAGCTTCGAGAATGTAGTGATCTTAATTGAGAGGCAGAGCCTGCAAGCTCAAGTGAACAGGTTGTGGCATTTAGCAGTAGCCTTCGGTCCGCTTGCTTCACCTCACCTTTGGATGCATCTTCTGTTATTGCCAGCTGAATATCAACCCATATCATCTCTCTTGTACATGTCTTGAGCCAGTTCCCTGGCACATCTCCAAATTGTCAAAGCACCTGGCAACCTGCAAACACTAAACTTGTAACAAAAGAACGTTAAATCCCAGCCACGGTATGATGAACCTGGTGAAGGACCCCAACGTGAAGAACAGCATGATTGAATACAACAAGATGCTGGCCTGGAGTGAGGGCTTAGGGTTTCTACTTGGTTGCTGTTAAGGAACTTAGTTCAAGTTACTTCGGGAACCATTTTTAATTGCTCTATATATACATACACCCATGATGGTAACTTACTTTAAGTTCCTTAACAGCAACCCAGCCAAAGATTGTGAGAGCTTCTAGCGGTGTCAGGGTTGAAGGGCTTAGAGGTTTCAGGGCGTCAGGTTAAGGATGAAGGGCTAGGGGCGAATGATTCCTATGCCTTCTAGTTCTGGGTGAAGTATATTGAGGTTCAAGTTTCGCGCAATGTTTTGTTCAAAGGGTTTAGTGACCCCTCTTGCTTCCAACGCCTGTCCTTCATCTCCACAAGGTAGCTATAGTAGGTCCCTAGACAGTCTTGCTGGAACAGTATGCCTCTATCAACGTTGCTCAAGATCATGCGAAATCCAGCCAAGGATGGTTGGCGTGTTCCGCCGCCTCTTCCATGAAGAGAGGCCTAAGTCTTCAAAGGGAGAGTACCCGAAGCTTGAATCTTGATCAGAAGGAGTAAGTAGCAAAAAGCAGTTCAGCATCTTGCGAGTTCGCGGACCACTGCGATCAAGTGCGCCAGGGTCGGCTTATGGGTTCTTGTTCACATGCTTTCGAGGGTATTCGGTTGTTGCAAAATGAGGGACACGGGAAGGTTGCTGAGCCTTTCGTCTGGAGCCTTATCCATGCTTTCATCTCATGGCATCTGGAGGCATTGGGGCGACTTGTTAAACATGTGAAGCACAACAGAGGACAACAAAGCACCAACTGACGACAGAAACGGGATGGCAGACCTGAATGAAGGAACAATCCGAAAAGCCTTGTAAGTTTTTTCAGGAGCAAGAAGGCACTGGTAGTCAGGAGTAGAAATCAGTACAGTGATGCACCTGGCATTGCAGCCCAAGAAAATATGCCGACGAGGCAAACCTTGTAGCCTTGAATGTGTAATCGGGATGCCATTTTTCTGATCTTTCTGAGACTACTTCGAACTCAGGATCCCGAAGTGTTGAACGCTATGTAGGGAACAACCCAAGTTGTAACCAGGTAATGTCCTGCACTCCCTTCGAATTATAGCCCCCCTTAAGTAGATAGAATATGAGGTATATGGGGGATCTTATTACAATATACCCAAAACCATACATATTCTTATAGATAGCACTCGTATTTTGTCACCTACCTAGGCCCACCCCCCCTCGTCACCAGCCAAATGGTGGAAACCAGTGCATTTTGTTGCTCACACTGCTCTCTGGTGCCCCCCCCCATCTCCCCCTTGCCTGCCTCCCTGGCCCACCCCCCCCCACGCCTCCCCCCCACCCCCCCTCGTCACCAGCCAAATCAGACCCATGTTGCTCCCCCACCAATTGTGAGGTTTTTAAGGGAGCTCCCACACTGCTCTTGATGCCCCCCCGAGCCTAACCATACCTCAGTCCCACCATGCAAGCCACCACTAAATCCCAAACACGGAGCCTCAACACCCTGAAGCCTTCTATGGTAAAATGTACCCCTCAGACCCCATTCTACCGGCTTAGGCCCTTAGGCTCTGCTTTACAGTGCGGAATCCTGTTTTAACTACATTTCCCTCAAACCCTAAATCATAAACCTCAGCCCTGAATCAGGGAGTTCTTTGATCTGGCTGCGGAGAGCAACAAAGAGATCAGTGCACCTTTGATTGCAATCTGTGTTTGGGGTTTAGAGCTTAGCGATGCTTCATGTGTTCTTGGGCAATTCTGGTGACTTGGATTCTATCTGCCTCTGAGATCGCGAAGGGTACCTGAGCTATAGTCTAATATCCTAGTATCCTTTTTAACAAGCCCCAAAATAAATAATCCCCTATATAACCTCTTTGAGGAGTTTAGACTATTGCTCACCTCGTTTTGAGAAGGCACTTTCATCTTCAGTTGGATCTCAGGAGAACGCACAGGCCGCGATCCTCCTGCAGTGCGATCCTGCTGAGGACACTTTTTTAGATCACCTCCGTCAGCAGCACTGCGGGGATTGTAGGTATTGTAGAGACTAACAAATGGTAGTTTCCCAAAATAAGGGAACCCCAATATAGACTCCCCAAATACTATAACCCTTATTATAGGGACCCCCAAAAAGGTACCCGTAATTTTGGGAAACCCACAAATGGGTAGTCTACAGGGGCTACGATCAGTTTTTGGGTTTGAGTTGAGACTTCAAGCTGGTTCAGGGCACTCGAAGGCTTCAGATGTCATCAGCTTGCCAATAGCGTGCCCCCAACGTGCATCCCATGGCTGCTACGTGCTGGAGGAGCGTTTGATGTCAGGGCGAGGTAGCCCACACTTTTGTAAAGGCTGCATCTATGCCCACGGTCCGTTACCCTGGCCTTGGTTCATGCCTGACAGAGCCACCTGACTGGGAGCACCGGTTTACTGTGTCTTGCAGATATATGCAGGAGGCTTGCCTGAGCTCGAACGCTGTTATAGCAGTGGTTGTAGTCATCCTGATAAGTTTGTCGTGTCGCAAATTCAGGAACAGGAATTTCTAAGCCCTTGCTGCAGCCAAGGCGACCCCTGGTTTTCTGATATGGGAGCTGAAGTGCTCCAGCATGCGCTGGTGGGAGATAGCCCTTCTGTAGTCACGCGTGAACATCCTGCCGCAGTGTAGGATCTCGAGATGGAAGCGCGTGAGTCGAACAACTTCGCCTCCTGGCAGCAAGGTAATCCGCCGAATGGGCACGAATTGTGGTATATAGAGTTTGGAGAGAGAGAGTTTGGAGATTTATTGCATTTATTTTGGGTGCCTGGGCGGGCGTCCTCCTGCTTCAATCCTGTCAGCTTTGGCGGCCAGGCCACTTAAGGTCTGTAGGATGAGATCCTGGAGTTCATAAGGTGCAATCTTTTCTGGTTTTGGAGGTCTGGCTTTGGGTGGAGCCAAAACTTTGTTCTAATGCGTCGAGCTTCATTCTAATTTTGAACCATTCCAAAGGCTGCTTTCAGCATGTTCACGGAGGTTTCAGAGTCACGCCTTGCCTGGGGCAAGCCATGAAGCCAATCAGACTGAACCCCCCAGAAGCCTTGACGATTCGTCAACGAGTTCTGTTGTTCTGACTGCCGCTGCTGCTATGACCCCTACCCTGGCTGAAACACTACCACCGCTGCTGCTGCTGCTGCTGCTGCTGCTGCTGCCGCTGGTACTATCAAACAGCAACCACTTTAGTCTATCAATTGATTTTCATGATTTCTTCTAATGCTCATAATTCTGATGACGATGATGACGACGACGCAGCCGCTGATTAGCATCAACATGGCTTTCGTTGCTTTCCTCCATGTTGGCATGATGCTGTGCTGACTATAATCAGCATTTGGCTACCTGGAATATCTTGTGCTGGCTGCCAAGGAGAACCTGAACCTGAAGTGCGGTAGCGCCTCTGACTGATTTCTATATCTCTTTTGGATGGACCCTTTTCAGGCGCTCTTGCAGCTGGAAGGTTTATCGGGTCTCTCAATGGTTCAAGGGCCCAGCCAGCTATGGCTTGTGTGAGTTTCTTATGAATTCATGGAAGTACGTAACCTTCTTCGCGGTCCATCCGAAGGGCTTCGATGCGAAGATTGTGACTTGGATGCGGGTTCTGGTGTGAGGTCTAATTATTATTTTTGATCAAAGGTGGTTAGTACAAGACTGCAACAGCACAGCTGAAATTCTTACCCCAAGCATTCAACAGCTTCAAATTTCACCTACAAGTGCTTTCGGCATTGCAGCATCAGCTAGATTGAGGACCCCGTTCCCAAACCTCCAAGGACCCAACCCTACACCCTCAATCCCCAAATGCCCCAAACCCTTGGGCCCCAAAGGCTCGTGGTCATCGTTGAGCAGAGTCCCAAATCCTGAAACCTCAAACACTGAATATTGTTGCTAATCTTAAGCCCTGGACACTAACCCTAAACTACCCTAAACCCTCATCTTTGATATTCTTAAACCTTGGTCCCTAAACTCCACACCACCCCTCAACCCTCAACCCTAAACCTCAAACCCTAAACCTCAAACCCTAAACCTCAAACCCTAAGCCTCAAACCTTAAACCTCAAACCTGAGGTTCCAGTATCCCGATATTACCCCAATATAACCCTTATCTACTTGAGGGGGATGATATGGTACCCAAACCCTAAACTCAACCCAGCTGGCCTTTGGGATGATCTTGGCCTCGAGAGGCCTGCCCTGGGGCTAAGGACCTGGGAGCTTCTGAAAAGTACTTAGGCTCCTGTTCCAGGATTCTATGAGCTGCTTACAGGGAGGTTATAGGGATTATATAGGGATTCGGGTTTAGGGATTAGGGTTTAGGGTTTAAGGTCTGAACTCCTTAAAGGGGGTTTATAGGGGAGTATTGCCAATGTTATTAAGGGGAAGGCTAGGGGCTTAGTCTGTAGCTCATATAGGGGGATTAAATGGCACGAAATATGGTTATCAATGCGTAGTTCTTTCCCACATGTGTAGGTATGATAAAGGGGCCAGGGGTGAAGATTTGATGTTGTATGAGGTGTGGGATTTCAAGCTCTGGCTTCATGCTGGCAGGCTCAAGGTTGTCATCATGTGCTCTTCCGAGCTTTAGGGGCTGCGAAGTCATAGATTTGGAAGAGAGGCATGTCTCAGGAACAGCGACGTACCTGCCACATTCCATGATATCGCAGCCCAGACAGCAAACCACAACCTACTTCATATTTGGTGAGATGTGTGTGAATTTAAGGCTCTCTTTTATCCATCTTCTAAGCGCCTTCAAGATGTAGCATGGTTGCATGGAGCATAGACATAGACATACAGACTTTGCATGATTACCGTTCGCAGGGTTAGAGAAAGCGCTTTGACTTCAGAACGCCCCTTACCCTGAATACAACCTAAGTCCTTACCTGGACCACCTTCACTTAAGTCTTACCTGAGGGGAGTCATTAACCCCTATAACAACCTTATTTATTCCATCATTAACCTACTTACTAAGTGGGCCTGACCCTAAACCCTAAGCCCACAATAATCTAGGTTTCTTTTCCATTCTTACTAAGCCCCCCTGACCCTCCAAGTACGCCTCCTCTGTCTTCCTGGGCAAGGCAGCAGTTTCCCGGCCCCGCAGATGCCACTTTGCAGATTTGGGGGGCTAAGACTCAGAAGATTAGGATTCTCCGAGGGGTTGGAGATATGCATTACCGTCCCAAAACCATAACCCCCAAGCTGTAACGTTGGCTTGCCTTTCGCCACTATATGAGTGAATGATGACACCCCTGGGTCCAAAAAAGCTGTTTTGGCAGGTCCAGAGGTGGTACTTTACCCAGTTAGGATCTTGGAGTGAGAGGGTCCTCTCTTGGTAGGTTGTGAGTGTCCGGGCACCCATTCAGATTCCAACTGTTCCTTTCAGAATTGTTTCGGCAATGGTAAGAGTCACTTCAGTGCCCAATCTTATGTTGCAGCGTCCATGCAGGATGTGTGCTCTGCCTGTAAGGCCCTGACTAGCGTTGTTATTTTGAAGCTCGCGCTACCTCTGGCCCTACGCCCTCTACCCATCAATCCTCAACCCTAGATGGGCTATAGTCTAAACTCCTAGTATCACCCTGAATAACCCCTATAATGGTTCCCTATACAATCCCCTATGTAACCCCTTTTTAGGACTTTGGATTATAGTTCAGATGAGGAAGTGACCACCACCACAATGGCACCGGAGGTGGCACCGGAGGTGCCGGAGTTGATCTGAGAGTCTTAGGGTGCATGCTTTAGCTTTCAGGGTGCGCTTTTTGTTTGCGCAGTTCCTTGAAAAGGCATCGTTGGGGAACGCCCCAAGGGGGGCTAGTGACTAGTGCTAATTTGAAGGGACATCAAGCAGTACGAGGAGCTCAGAGAATGCTGATTCTAGCTGACCATTGGGCCCTCTATGTGGCACAAGCATACTGATGGGAACACCCTTGGTAGGGGTAATTGGGTGTACAGTCGTGGGGGTGCAATCAGGACAGGCCCCCATTCTTGGCCCTGTTCTCATAAGCCAGCGTTGTAACCTGTCAAGACTAAGAGTAAACCCAAACACTAACCCCTGCAGCAACCGAACTTGAAGCCTGTAGAGGGTCCAGAATCTTGGGCAAAGCCTGCATAGGCCGACAGTGCGCCAGTGGACCAAGGTGGGTAGAGCTGTTGCTGGGGAACTTGTATTGTCAGCAAAGTATGCGGGGTGACTAAGTTTTAAGAATCTCCCGATTCCGGTCTTTTCTTTAGGGTTGACTTGCTATTGCATTGCCATTGTGGATAGAGGTGCAAGCATGGTTAATAGGGGCTGCGTGATCTGCTTACATCTTCATGATGCTGGCAATGCCTCATCTTTCGAGGCTTGCTTGCCATGTTTTTTCACTACTATATTTTTAACAGGGTATATATTGGGCTTATAGGGTGTTATCTAGGGATAATGGAAAAGGGAAGCCACTATTTAGGGCTAAGGGTTTGCCATTGAGCCGTGGGATTGAGTGCCAGATTTGTCAGTCCAGTACAGTTCTTCATCTCGTCGCAGTCCCCTACGGTGTTTTCATGTACGTCAGGCCTCTGAAAAGGCTCGGTTCCTGTCCAGACCACATCATTTGTCAGATAACCAACTGATAACCTTTCCAAAATTTCAAATCCTCGCTCTTCCAGCAGGGGGCTTGGGGAAGAGGTGCTGATTTGAGGATCAGGAACCAGGCCTTACAGCTAGGACGTAGGCGGTGAGCTTCCCTATGCTGTGGAGACGTCGTGTTCACCGTCAAGCAGGGTAGTGTTCACCACGAACCAAGGTGGAGATGACGAAGCACTTGACCCACTTCAAGTCTTGCATGCAGGTTCCAAAACGGTAGTTTCCGTAAATAGCGGAACACCAATATAGACGCCAAACTATTTCAATCCTTATTATGGAGACCCCGAAAAGGTACCCCTAATTTTGGGGAACCCCCATCTTGAGCCCTAATCCCAATCCCACGTCGAAACCCTTAATCCGACTTCTCGCACCATTGCTTGTAAACCCAAACAGCAAACTCTGGAAAACTTGAAGACTTGGCTCCGTAACAAAAACGGGCGTCCCTCTTCTCTACGCCCGCTCATGACAAAATAGTTGGCTTGAAGACTTTTGACAAGGGATGCATGCTTTTGAGGCACTCCAAAGCCCTAAGCCCTGGTAGTCGGTCATTTGAGGTGTCAAGCAGCCAAATGGAGAGAAGAAGCAACAACTAGCCGCTAGAAGTAATAACTGCATCAAGTGAGCTGGTTATCCCATCAAGCTCGGAACCTTGTTCAGCGGCGCATGCCACAGCGCGGCATGCCTAAAGCCTCTACTCAAACCGTATTCTTGTGACTACCAAGAAATAGAATGGTATTCTGGTACGTACTCAAGTTTTGAACAGTGACGGGCCCCGGCCCCTGTTTTGGGGCCCCTTGAATAATTACGACGCATCATAATACATGCGGCCATTTGTTGGGGAACCTCGATCTATGGAACCCCCCAAAGCTCGCCGGCCTGAGCATGCAACATCCGTCCGACCTGCCAGTCTCCAACGAGGAGGCTCCTTCGGAGGAGCAGGCAGACCTGTTTGTCGTGTGTAGGGTCTTTTTGGGCAGATTGCAGGGGTCGCAACGGAGATTATGCAAGGATCCGGGCCCTTCAGCGTTGTAGGTAGGGCAGTGTTGTAGGCCTTCGCGGTTCATAGTGTCTTTGCATGTTTTTGCATCCTTGCTTGTTCTGCATTTTTATTCTGTATTTGTTTGAAACTTGGTTTTGAGCTGTACATGACAATTCTCTCCGAGGAGGCCTGAATGTTTCTCTGGGACCCTACACTGCGCCCATAACTCCCTCTCCCAGAACAACGCCTAACTGGACAGTAAGTTAACCTTAAAGGGGTCTATTTTGTGGGAGGGGGAGTTAGGAGGGGTATATTACAGCAGCCCATATGGCCACAACGTGTTCCCTTTTCCTTCCCTGCAGTCGCATCCGTGCAGGCGACTTCCTTCAAGCAGCAGCTGGCGTCCGCCGACCCAGCTCTTCTGCAGGCTGGGGGATACGCAGAGATTCAGGTTGAGGATGCGTGTGTAAGGCTTCAGGACAGGGATTCAGGCTTTAGCCAAAGCAGGGAGAAAATGTGAGGATTTCAATGTGCATTCGGTTTACTACTTGCCTTCTATGGTGGCCTGGGGGTCCTTGGGCTCTCCCAGGCGGCTTCTGATGTCTAGCTACAGAATCTGTGACTCAGGAGTAGGGTGTTGCCACTGTCAGGAGGATTATAGCGGCCCGGCTCACACTTACGTAGATTTTCTGCAGTTGGAGTCCTTGAGGGCACCCGAGATCCTTCTCTTTCTGATATGTTTTGGCTTGGAGAGAGCCAAACTCAATTCTGACAGTGTGAAACTCTGGCGGCCATTCTTCCCTTCGCGCACTGGAAGGACAACTTAAGTATACCCCAAACATGTGCCCCCCTGCTTAGGCCTCGCGACCGCACTTACAAGCGCTCCCAGGTTTCCCAATCCTCAAGCCCGAACCCAGGCTACCTGAGGCTTGAGCACAATGGATCTACGATGCCACGCTGGTCAGGAAAACGCCAAGCAATACTCGGAAGCATGGGGGTTCCAAAAAAGCAGGGGACACATGTACTAGAATCCTTTTATAAGGACCCCCAAAATGGTGCCTCTAGTTTCGGCAAGCACTGTAAGGGAGGGGCCTTTCCAGAGCACACATGCTGAGAGCCGCACATTCTAGCGCTGTTGCAGGTGTGGTGGCGGCTTGGCAACCCTCTGTCCCCAATCTCACTGGTTCTTCGTAGGCAGCAGGAGAGTATAAACCTTACATAATCCACATACAGTATATGCCCTGATGCTCGAGATTCTGAATGTTTACACCCTGGCAGGTCCGTGACCTGGACTATGACTCTTTGATGCACACAGCTAGGGGAATTGGAGTGGTGAAGGGGACTTCGATTTACTTATTCGTGGGTTCTCAGGTTGTCTGTTTGCAGTGCAGGAGCTTTAGTGTGCAGCCTCAGGTAGCCTCTAAGCTGGACCACTCTCGCATCCGCTCTCCTTTAGCCGGAGATGCAACGTTCTGTCAGTTTCTTGCATTTCTTGTCTTTGTGAAGCAATGTCCCCGCACCTTGGTTGAGCTTCCTGCACAGCGCACTTGTAACCGGCGCCAGGGCTACGGTAAAAAGGGGAAGGGCAACGGCCAGATCTCGTCATCAGGGTTTTTCGCTGCTCTGCGTATGGGGTCCTTGAGATTGGAATCTTGGAGCTCAGGCCCGCCAAATCCGCCGGCACGGCTTCCCACAGTAGGCGATACCTTCGATGGGGAGGCAAGTGCGGGCTTTTTTTGTTTTTCCTGGGTTCGATGGATTAGGGATGAGAGTTTAGGGATCTTAGAAGATTATGCTGGTAGCAGTGGACTTGGCAACAGTTTGCTTTCTCGCCTAGGGCACGAACCCCTGGTCATGGACACATTGTGGAAAACATGGTTTCTGCAGGCCCCAGCACAATGCCGAAACAAGGCGGACTAGTAGGCTCTCAACAATGGCTAGACATGGAATGAGATTAGTAACCACCGCATGGAGGTAAATCTTGAAACAAGGAGCACTGCTTTGGCCCCTGTATTGTGGGCTTATCGGAGCCCTTGTAGTTGTATATTCTCCTATAGTGGGGTTTCCACAAATCCGCCGTAACTTTTCAGGGTTATCTATAATCTATAGGAATGATTCTAGTGTTTTGTGGTATTTGGTGATCTACATTGGCATCGCCCGGTTTACGGAAACTACCATAAGACCACAGTTTCCATTTCGTTTCCCCTTGTCTTCTCCACCTGATCGCAGCAGCCCAAGTGCAGGGATCTCTTGAGAATCTCTTCTGATGACTTCAGGTGACCTTCCAGATAGTTCATTTCGGGGCTTAGTCGTCTAACAGTGAAGGCGAGCTTTAAATTGCTGTCCGGTGCTTTGAATTCTGATGTTCCAGCATGACGCTTGTGACATGAGTCTTGTGACCATGACTCTGCCGTCTTTAGACCCTAAGATCTTTTTTGTGAGGACGTTGAGTCTTGGGCTTCCCCTATGCATCAAAAACCTATCTTCCCGCAAGGTTTTTTGTAGGCAAAGATGGCAAGCATCCATGAAACCCGAGCCTCCTGCTCTGAAGGTGATGGAGGAGGTCCTGAGGCCGCCAAAGGTGTTGGCTTGCGGCATCAGCTTTACACCGTACCGGTGTCGGGAAGAGAGTAGTCTTCGTGTGTAGCTGTAGAATATGGAAGGTCTGGATCAGGCCCTTAGCCATGTGGTGGCCCTGTGGTCCTGTGTAACAAGCCAGCGACTCTGCGATGAGAGCAAGATGTGAAGAGTCAGGAAGGCAAGTGAAGGTCAGGGTGAACCACGACAAGCTTGCGTCATTTCTAAGGTCCAATTGAAATGAAGATTCATTTTCCCTGCACAGTTTCAAGCCCAAAGCATGAGCCCATGTCTTGTTGTAGGCAGTTGCTTGTCCCTGATAGATTGAAGCACACTTGCACCTGCCGCAGCATTTTTGCCCAGTCCCCTTGCTTGTAGCTCAAAAGGGATTAGACGCTGCTTCCTCTCTGGCCATGGGAAACTTGCCAGTTCTTGATGAGGTGGGCAGGTCTTTCCAGTCTTTAGGCGACGTCATTCAAGGCAAGCCGGAACAGGCTGCTGACCGGTGGAAGGGTTGGGAAGACAACAGTTTCCTGGGCACTGCCGGCAAAGCGGTGGGCAACGGTGTGGGAGCCATTTGGGACGAGGACTGCAGGAAGAGGGCTGAAGAGGCTGGAGAAAGGCTTGGAGCCATCACCGTGAATGCGACCACTCAGGCGGCTGGTATTGGGATGCAGGCGCTGACCGCAGGCGTGCCAAACCCCGGTATCTGGTTCCCTGCAAGAGGCTGCCTCTTCGGCCGACAGGGAGATCAAGCAGTCGGCAAAAGAAGGCCGCCGTATGAATTGGGACGAGTATGGCCGCAAGTACGGAGTGGGCGCAGCAGGTGGTGCTGGCAGTTGCGGTGGTCTTATCCCCTTGGCCAACGAGGCCATTCAGAAGAAGATCGACTACAACGGGGGCCATGCGAGCACTCCGCATCTCACCGAGGACGAGATGAAAGCGGCTGCTGTGTCCTGGGGTATCAATGTCATAGCCACAGCAGCCATTGTCGGCCCCAAGGTGAAAGCAAAGGTCGATGTTATGAAGGCCTCAAAGCAAGCGCTTGATGACAAGAAGGTGTTGACAAAGCAGCTTGCGTCTGAGGCGCAGCAGGCACAACTTTCCTGGCTGACTAGGCGAAGTCTGCTGGAAGCAACATCAGAAACTTGGCCCTGCTGGGCTGCCGCCCCGGCTCATACAGTTAAGGCGCGCGAATTCGACGTCTAAACTTGGCCCTGCTGGGCTGCCGCCCCGGCTCAGTAGAGTCCCAGATCTCGCCTTACTATGGCTTACTGGGCGCGGTTCCAAAAATCTCAACAGTTAAAGTGCGCAAACTCTGGGACTCTTCTTGTAACTGCGGGGCAGCCACCCGTTTTCGGCGCAGCAGCAAGCCCGGACCGCGCAGACTGCGGCCAAAAGGGGATGGAAGCTGGGCTGAAGGAGCATGCAGCCAAACATGCCGGGCTGCAGGCTGATGCCCTAAAGCAGCAACGCAAGCAGCTGATGCAACATCATCTGACCCCTGATATATCAAAGCCGCGTCTGCCTTGCCAAAGAAGTACGGCCTGAACTTGTTGCAGGATATGACCCAAAAGGAATTCAACGCGGCTGTCTGCGAGTTCCTGACGAAGTCTGCAGCGAATGGAATGAAGACCCTGTTCTCTCCAGCCGCTCTTCAAGAAGAAAGTCTTTCTGCGCAGCACAGGCACAGGCCTCTACGTGCATCCCTCCGGCGGCCATAACGTGAAACTCATCTTCCACCCGGGTGCTGCAGGCGCTCGCGTCGCTTTACAGGTGCCGAGCATGCGGATCAGGTTTGCCTTCGGAGCGCCGAGAGCGGTCGCTTCGTCCACCCGCACAGGGGGCAGGCTGTCGCCGGCGCTGCGCTGGTCTTTCACGAAGGTGTGGACGTGCCGCGCATCGCGCTGCAACTTGAACCGTGCCACTACCAGCAGGCTCTATGTGCACGCATCAGGAGGGCAGCCCACCCAGGATGCAGAGCTCATCTTCCACCCCGGACGGTGTAGCCTTCAGGGTGGAAGCGCTGTGAGGGCATAGCTGATGGTGCTCCCTGTGGCAAGATTTTCGGGCGTAGTGCCCCAATATCTCAAGCAGTGCAGAGCGTTGCAGAGATTAGCAGCTCAGTGAGTTCAGGACCCTGGGCCGCAGTAGTTCAGGAAGAGCCTTGAAGAGGCTATGAAGGCGGCAAACCTGCGCCCTGCCAGTGCATTTATATACCGCACGAAGCTATCCAAAGAAAGACAAAAAGCTGTGCCAATTTTTGCTTTCTGGATTATACAGGGATACTGGAAAAAACATGCAAACACCTACACTTCACAGGGTGTACGATGCATATATCTGTATATATACATACAGGGGAAGACTACATTAGGGTTACATGGGGATAATGGAAAAGAAAATGGAAGCTACCAGAATGGAGAACCAAATGGGAAATCAAGTGGAACATGAAATGGAAACCATTATGTGCAGCAGGAACAGGGAATGGCTCCTTTTTGTACTCCACCAACAGGATTCCACAGCTTTAGCTTTTGCTATATGGTAGTTTTCCTAAATAGGGGTACCCCAACATAGACCCAAAACTATTATAATCCTTTTTTATGGGGAACCCCCAAATGGTACCCGTAATTGCTGGAAACCCACATATCTACATAGGGCCAATGCAAGCTTCTCAGCTGAAGTTCAGAGGTCAGATCCGTTTGTGGTGGGATGGTACCAAAGTAATCCTAATACAATCTCCGTGAGGCTCTGTCATTCCCTTGCAGAACCTTGTTTATTGAGGGGGTCTGAGGTGTCAGCCTGCAAAGTGCAAGAGCAGCTGAGAACCAGCATCCCAACCCACCCAAGCAGGCCATTTTTTTGCAACTCAGCCGCAAGCTAAACTTCAGACCTCTTGCTGTGCAGTTTGCCACCCTGCTACCCGGAAAACCTATAGGCCTCGACCTCAGCTCTAAACCCTTTGGATTGCACATGCTATTGACATGACTGCAAGTACTTGGAGTCATCCACATTGTTGAGGCCCTGGGTAGCAGAATCTCCCTTCAATTCCAGAGAGACTTCTAAAATCCTGGTGAAGCCCTTTAGCTTTAGGATCTGCCGGTGCATCCTATGAAGCCTATCTGTACCCTGACCCCAATCCTGCACTCGTCCAAGAAAAAACTCCAAACACCAACCTTCACCACTATGCCCTGTTTCAAGGAGCTTAAGTGTCCCCCTTAAGGTTTCCAACCTTGGGTTTTGGGTCCCAAGCATCCACAGTACAAACCCTAAGGGTACAAAAGAAAACGTCCTGACTGCTCCGTTGCCGTACGGGCTCCTGGTCCCTCGGGGTGGGGTGTGTATATAGCCAGTTTTGCGGCAGCCATGGCGGAGGCGGCCGACGAAAAGGCGGTCTCAACTAAAGGAGGCTTCAAACTTATATCCCCCTGTATATATGTGCATAATTACCGATATATCCATATATACTGCAGTATACCCCTACATACCCCCAGGGTGTGCAGTCAAGTCAAGGATCTTTGGGCATTTTGGGGCTTCTTGTTCGGGTTCCGCATGTAGAGTTCAGGTTGGGATTTGTCAGAGATGCCTTCTTACCTTCAATACAACATGTACGTGGACGACAACTGGGTGGATCCTTGTGTCAAGACTGACCAGGAGCAAGAACTAAGATTAACAGTTGTTGTGAGTCAGACCGACTGAAAATGCTTGGCCCCCCGACCTTACTCTGGCTTTTGGACATGGAGTACCTAAGTGTTGGTCTCTGCCCATGCAGACGAAAGTGTGCTTGCGGTTCCAAGTTGCAGGTTCTTCTGTGGTGTTGTTATGAAGCTAAGATATTCATTGCAAGGAAGTGCGTTCCACCCGGGTGAAGGCCACAGGATTCCGCAAGTTTGGGGAGTTGTCCCAAGCGAGCTTAGGGAGCTCTCTCGACCCCCCACGCCCAAGTCTTGTCAACCGAAGTCCAGTGATCCAAGGCGCCTTGGAAAGGTGCTGAAGTGTTGCTGTTCCTTTTTTCCTGTAACTGGCAGACCATGCACACAAGGCAAGTCTGACAGCCATCTAGACCCCAAACCCTAAATCAAAATCCCTGAACACCCCTGATAACAAAATTCCCTCAAAGCTTTGGATTGCACTGGAGGACAAGGAGAAGGAGAAAGAGAAAGCCACCGGGGATGGTGTGGGGCCAAGCCTTTGGGGTTGGTATCTGCAGGGGTGTGGAAGGTACCTGATTGGTGCCAAGGTTTAGGCTTTGAGGTTCGGCCTTGATGAATGCCAAAGGGGCTAGGTAAGTCCAATCATGTGCCTGCTTTCACTGCTCCAACTAGCATCTGCAAAGTGAGGGTCTGTCAAAGTTGGTCAGAATCGGGGTGGGGTATGAGAGCAATGGTGACCACAGCCGGTGGATACGACGACTCAATGTGTGAACATGTTGTTTTCCCACCAAACGCAAGAGACAAGCTTATATAATCCCTGTATACTGTAACCCTCATGCAACCATAATCGAGACAATATTTCTCTACATCCTATATAAGCCAAACATGGGTTCTCATCCCAAACAAGCTCTTGGCTGCTTTGGTTCCGACCTAAGCGCGAAATCCTTAACTCTAAACCCAAACCTGACGACGCGAGAACACCTTGCTTCATGCCGGAGGCGAGACCCCCGTGGTGGGCGACCTCAGCCTGGAGACGGCAGCCATCCCAGGAGACTGCATATTCATTCACCAAGATGGGCTAGTTATAGGGGAATTCTGAGGGACTATGCAAGGGAGATACTTGCTGATTATACATATATATATATACATATGGATTGCATAGCGGTTATGTAGGGATCTTCATTCACCAAGATGGGCTTGTTCGCGCAACTAGGGATGGGGTTTGTTTTTGGTAATGGAGAGTCCCGTGGAAACGAAAATGGAAGAATCAATGGCTGCAATAGGATGCTGCTTTAGTGAGTTGTACAAGTCCTGCTACTAAAGTTGCAATGACTGTGGTAAAGTAGGGAGAGGTGGAGCTCAGATTTTCATCTTTTCTGTCATGTTCCAATACACGGTTGGCCCGTGCGTCAGGAGGTTGACATTGAATTTGGACACGGCCCTGAAGTTTGTTCCAGCGCTGTGCGCAGTTTCTGGTGTAAACAGAACTCTTAGATCCCTTGAGTTCAGAGCCCTAAACTCACTCTCAAACGCCTGACTCGTCTTATCCCTGGACTCCAAACTCCTTGACAGAAAGCCAAAATCTCTTAGCTCGAAACTTCCCAAGCCCTGTCTCATAGACTCAGGCAAGTCAGAGGTTCTGACTTCCAGGTTGGGAATGCCTCAAAATGAGCCCTACCTGAGCTAGACTAAAGTTATTTTGAGGTGGATATATAGGGGGGGAAGGGGGTGGAGCAAGAATCACAAGGGGGCGGTACGGGTTTCATTGCTTTCCGAAGCATCGAGCGGGCGAAGGGAGGGGAAGGGGCTCTCGGCCGGGGGCGGATTTAGCCGCGGGGATAGGGCCGTTGCAAAAAAAACATGGGGCCGGTAGAAGCCACGGCCTTGTAAAAAGCGTTCGACACTTGTTTTGAAGGAGAGGCGGACAACCTCCTAGACAAGATCCTGAAGCCCGGGGCTCAGGGGCTTGAGGTGATCATGTTGGTGTAGAAGGATTTCATGGGCTAAGTTAACCCTGAAGGCTGTGAAGCATTTAGACAGGATCCAAGTTGGGGGGGCTTCAGGGATGAGAAGGTAAGTAGATCATGATCATCGACATGTAGCAGCAATACTGGCACTGATGTAGCATACCAGGAGTTTCGGGTCTTCCTGCCCAGATCGTGAGACCCGAGTTGTCAAAGCAAGCTCCTATCATGTGGGGATTGTCCTAAATTACTGTCAATACGGGGTCCTATATTTAGGTTCCTATTATAATACGGGGCCCTATATAAACTTCCCCCATTCTGGGAACAGTAATTGAGGGAAACTTCCATGTACCAACTTCAACTTCTCCCGTAGCAGATTCTGTACAGTCGAGTCAGGGGGAACACAATAACTGAGTCGGGGCTCGAAGCGTTTCTGCAAGTTCCCGCTTGCAGATTCATGAGGGTGTTTCCTGGGTTGGTGTTAAGGAATTCAGCTTAAGTTGCTATAATGGGCATTTGTAGTAAATACATGTAATAGAGTTTCCCCAAAATAGTATCTTGAGTTAAGTTCCTTAACAGCAACCCAGTTCCTCAACACGATGCGCCAAGCATTCCAGGCCTCCCTGACAGGTGGCCTGAGACACCATGGGAGGTCGAGAAAGCTTTATGATTTAGGTTCTAAGGCAGTAAGGGTTACAGGGATAACGGAAGACAAGATGGAAACTAGTATGGTATTTGGGGTTTAGTGGCACAATGTACAGCATGTTCCAGTCTTGGAAAACCAATGTCCTTGATTGCCAAACCCTGCATCCGCAACTGGAATCCTGAAAGGCTCTTTTCTACAACTTTCTGCGCAACTTGAGCCCCAAATTCTTAGATCCTACCATGGTCCGATCTTAAACTTTGAACAACTCCTGAACCTCTGGGGCAAAATTCTTCTGCGGGTCAAGGAACGCCCTGGCTCCAAAGGCGGGAAGGGATAGGACGCCAGGGTGCATGGATTCAGGGATATACACAGGGATGTGCACAGGGATATCTTGTAGGGATATATGTAGGGGTACATAGGGATATGCAAGAATGTATAGGCACACAAGAGTTAGATGTGGGTTTATAGGCTTTAGGGCTCGTGGGTTAGGTTAGCAAAAGGGAAATAAGCACGCCTGGACCACAACAAGCTGCGCGAAAAGAGCTAGAACTTCTATACGTACATAAAAGTAGAAGTAGCCTAGAAACAAGGATTCTCATTCCAACTATTTGCTCCTATGCCGCAACCCGTTTCAAAGAGACACTACTGCAAACGCAACGGCTTCCCCTCTGGAGGACATGTATGTTGGGGCTGTTGCGATTTGTTGAGACGGCTAGTACCTTCGCGAACATATTGTTAGTGCTATGCATTTTGCTAGTGGTATGGCGGGTGCAGCCAACTGTTGCAACCTACAGGAAATTATGGCATTCCAAGTGGTCTACTGGGTTGCTATTAAGGAGGAACCTAATTTGAGTTACTACATTGGGGAAACCCTAGTACTTATTCTATATGTATATATATATATACACCCATAATAGTGGCTTAACTCAAGTTCCTTAACAGCAAGCCAGTATAGGATTTCCTCCATTAGCTATACTGCTTCTCTACCGCCGGCATTACCGAATTTCAATATCTGGTCTACTTTTACACTTTTTGCGTCCCGAATCGTGACCACTCTCATTGCACTTCTACGGCTCGTCAGATTCTTAGCCTCGCGCATAGTACTGGTTTCTTCCATAGCATCTCAAGTTGTTGCTCTTACTGTGATCGATTCCACTTTCGGCTTCGCGCTTAGATTCGTTCAGATGTCGGAATTGCTCAAGGCGTCGGTCTTTCAAGCCCTTGGTTGAAACTCTCTTCTACTTGATCCCCCTAAGCTGTGAATTTAAGCTTGCAAACGCCAAACTTCAACCCCTAAGACCCTCAACCGCTCAACCCTAGACCCCAAGCCACCCAGCAGGTCAAGCCGGAAGTGGCGAAAAAAGAGGGTGTCAAGAACGAGGTCAAGTCTGAGCTGATCAAAAGCGAGGCAAATGGGGTGGGGAGTATTCTAACCCTGCAAACTCTAAGCACATAGACTTGTGGAGATATTATATTATATACGCATATGCACATATGAGCGCCTGACACATTTTGTTGGTCGTCCGTGTTTGGTCTACACTTGACTTGTGCGATAAGAAACTTAAGCCGGTAGCGACCACCCGGAAAAGACAGGCTAAAAACAATGACAGAAGCCTGAAAACTCAACGACAGTATGTTGCTACCAGGAAGCGGCAGTCATTTTAGCCCTAGTCGATTGGGTGGCGATGTCATAAATGTCATCTTGAGCCGGAATGTGTTACTTTGCGGACAAAATTCGCTGGCATAGGAATGGGCATTTTTCAAAATAGAGGTACCCTCACTCGGGGACTCTCGGGGAATCTAAGGGCCAGCTCCATAGAATTGATGGGGGTATGTTTGAAAAACTCTCAAATAGTGCTTTCCAACTTCCAAAGTCGCGGTAGGTATCTGTCTATGCAATTGAAAGAAATGGGATGTTTTTTTAACACCCTAAACCGTAAGCCTGCATGTGGGGGTTCCAGAGATGAGGGTTTGAAGTTTGGGAGCAAGGAAGGGTCATCTTTTGGGGGGAGACTGATGGGGACCCAGAGCGTGCCTCTCGGTAAAGCAAGTCTAGGTCTCCCAAAGCAGTGGGTCATCTGACTGCTGACATTCTTGAGCATTCCAGCGCTCAAGCGCTAGAATGTTGATCCTGCGTTTTTTTTGCAAGGTGAAGAGTGGGGACTGAAGTGATGCGAAGCCCCACAGCCTCTTCACCCCTCTCAATTCAATGCAATTGTGAATCTCTCAGGCATGAACAGGGTGTGGAGAAGTGTTTCTTGTGCCATCGTCATCACCATGGCAGCCAGCCCTGAGAACGGTACCGAGCCATTAATCCAAGAGTTCTGAGACGTGAAATCCAGCCCTCATGAACGTGCGCAAGTTGGAGCCCTGGTAAACCCTTATCATCTTCTAAAGACCGTTTCAGAAGTTCCAGACCATCTGCACTTCCGGAGGTGAAGACTGAGAAGGGAATCAAGCAAGAGAAGTTGGATGGCGCATCCGGCCGCATTGCTTTTGAACAGAGGAAGACGCAAGCGCATGCCAACATCGTTGTCAGTATTCTGAGGTCCCTACATGAAGCCTAGATTCAGAGATGATGAATAATTCCTGCCTGTGGAGCACTTTCTCGCAAGAGACACTGAACCTTGATCACAACAAGCCTGCTGTATGTGATCAGTCGGTTAGGCGCTCAGACCTTTTCTACACTTTCTCCTTTCACCCCGCCGTCCCTGCTAAATGGATTCGCTCCTTCTGACTATGAGTCAAGCAGGCCGCATTGGAAATGAGGACTGCCAGCCTAAGAGTCTGGGGACAGTTATCTTACCCAAGTGCCACGGTTCCATTTTAGGTAGGCCGCAGAAGTTCGCAAACCTAAGAACTGACCAAGACAGAGGCAGCAGTTTGTCAACTCCTCACATGTCCTCCCACAAGCCTTAAGAAGCATGCTTCCTTTAACGCCAGCTCCGGCATTGCCCGACATCGACGGAGCCGGGAGGCTGGACATCACAGATGCCTCTGAACTTGTTCATCGGTGTCCTATTTCATTCTGGACCTAGTGCATCACAGACTCTTGTGGTCAAAGTTAGGCAGGTCTGTTGTGGCCATTGAGGAGCGCCAAAATCATCGCGGTGAATTGGAGCTAAGCTGAAAGCTATCCTTACGTTTTGCACGCAGTGGACTGACTAACAAAAGACAGTAGTGATCCTGTTATGCCTGAGAAGACAAGATGAGGAAGATTCTGGAAAGATTCCTTACATGATCCCTACTAACCCATGATCCCTTTGCACTTCGCCTATGCTAGTTTCCCAAAAGTAGGGTCCCCCTTATATATGCCAATATATCATAGTCCGAATTATGGGGAACCTTCAAAGAGGTACCCCCAATCTTGGAAAACCCAACCCTAAATGTCCTTACATACCCTACATAACCCCTACATCCCCTTTACAGGTACTCCTATATAATCCCTATATGACCCCTACATATTCTCTAATCTCATACCCATATAGTCCCCTCAAGCAGATAGAAAATGGGGTATATGTGGATCTTATTACAATATGCCCAAAGCCATATTCTATCTACCTAGTGGGGTGTATAACCCTAAACCCTAAACCCTAAAATGTATAAACGGAGGCTTAGCCCATTGGGTACCCCTTGGGTTGCGCAGGCTGAGGAAGCGCAGCCGCAGCCGAAAAAAGTGGCGGCCTCGGATTTCTGCACAAGGGTCTAGGGTTTTAGGGGTTTGGGGTT
>CAJNIZ010044273.1:0-17650 GCA_905231905.1 Symbiodinium pilosum | reverse complement strand
GGGTTGAGGGGTTTACGGGCTTAGGGGTGTAGGGTTTAGAGGGGATACTACCACCCCAATGTAGGTGCTATAGGGGCATACTATCCCATTATGCTGGTCCTGGGAAGATGCTACTCTAACATAGGATTTATAGGGGGATGCTTCTGCAATATGGGGGTTATAGGCGGGATGTTGAATGGGGATATATGGAGTATATAGAGAGGTGTGCTACCCTAAGAACGGAGAACCACATGGAAAAGAATATGGAAAATGAAGTGGAAACTGGGGGTCTATAGTTGGATCAAGATGAGTGCCTGAAGCTCCAGGTTCGACTTCACGGGACAATGTTTCCCAGACCTACGAGTTCGTGCATAATTTATCACCCCAGACTCGACTAAGCTTTGATAATGCTCGCATGGCATCGCTTATCTCGACTCTGTCCTGCGTTTCCTTGTGCTAGCCGTGATTGGAGCCAAATCTTGATGTGAGGCGGAGTCGCTCCCGCAAGAGCTCCGGCTGCATTTATTGGGTCCCGAGAAGCAATTCACCAGTGGGATTTGTGGAGTTGTTCCAGATCTTCTGCACCTCATGGTGCCCTAAGCCAGCCCTGACTGTGTATCTGAGAAGTTGTGGAATCTGGTGAGCTTTCTCAGTAGATCAGCACCTCCTAGGACTTGCTGTTTGGCTTTTGGGTTGAGGTTTAGACTGATGGATTTTTGGGCTTATGTCGTATGCTACGGGATGTTCTTTGCACGCTTTGGATTGGGAGGTTGGGGGCTGCGAAGAATCCGAAGAATCCCACGCAGGACTCCACACCCTGGACCTTTAACCCGGAAGTCAGCTCCCATGATGCCACAGTAATATGATTATCACCATTAACTACTAATATTACTGCTGCTACTACTACTGCTACTGCTACTGCTGCTGCTACTATTACACCTACACTTTTATGACCCAGTAAGTAAGAAGCATAAAAAGTATGATCCTCAAAGGTTTGGAGGGACCTACAACGCATCCGGCTTTGAATCTCGAGAGATAGAGTAATTGTTTCAGAAACTTCAAACATGTCTATTTTCCTGGCACAGAGCCATCCTGAAAAAGATAGAGCGTCGCTCATATGCCCTTTCTTCTGTCTGTTGAAAACCACACAGCTATCTAGGCTTTTTCAAGCCCTGTAAGTCCTCGAAGCAACTCACCAAAACCCTAAACTCCCAAACCCTAAAACCCCTCAATGCCTAGAGGGGGGATCCACGAACTCGTAGACCTCCTAAACTGTTAGCCCCCAAAGCCTTAAACAGCAGCATTCCCACGCACCGCGGAGAGAGAATCAGGAAGAAGGATAAGAAGAAGAGGAGGAAGAGCAGGTGCCGGATTTTGGGAGTTGGGCTTTGTAGACATCTTTTCTAGTTTTGTGGCAGTTAGGGTACCTGGCCCAGGGAGTTAGATATGAGGGGCGTAGGTTTTGGGAGATTATGAATGCACGATTGCGTTTATTCGGAATTGAGTCTTGTTCGACTCTTCAAAGATGTTTGCTTGAATGTCGCAGTGTGCAGATAGGCTTTGTGGTCTTTGCTGGGCTTCCAGCGTGCTAGGCGTCGTACTTGAAGTTTGGTGCTCATAGTAAGCGAGTTACTAAGCAGAGGGTCGTAGAATACGACACATTCTGCTGGCCTTGGATAGCTAAAATGTGTGGCCAAGTGTTTGTATTTAGCGTTATGACTCAGCTCAGTTCATCTACACATTCGGCCTCAGCTTAGTATGCCACCATTCATGCCAACCGCAAGAGAGCATACGAAGCTGCCACCCGCCACCCTCGTCTCTTTCATAAGCCGTATCATGACTGCAATGACCCAGTCTTTCAGACCTCAGCAACAAGGAGCAACCCTGAAACCTCAACATTCAGCCTTAAACCCCAAGCCTTAAGCCGTAGGACCCAAACCCTGTACCTGAGGCCCAAATTCCGAAACCCTGAGCCGCAAAACCCCAAACCCAAAGCCCAAGCCCAAAACCCCAAACCCTAAGCCCAACACCCAAGCATCCAGTTCAAGCTCAAGAAGCCTCTCAAAGAGTCCTGTGCAAGCAGCCCTGGACGGCTTGCCACAGGCGGGCTCCTTTCCTGCAAGCTAAAGTTTATATGGGATGTTTCAAAAAGGTAGGCGTCCCAGAATAAGGGTTGCGACCCCCTAGTTATGTAAAGCTCCTCATATCCTGCATTTTGGTCTTTAGTATGCCGCAAGCCCAGATGATTGGAATCGGGAAATACCGTCTGTTGTGCAAGTTGAGGAATTGGATACGGTGGATACTCGAAATCCTGCATGACGCTAAATACCTTATGCCTTGGGCATTGTGGCATTGTAGTATCAAAAGGTCGTGCAGGAATTTAAGTATCACCAGTCGTATAACTCGATTTTCTGAAGGATTTCGTAGGGAGTAGTCTGATGATTAGAGTCTGGTATGCCGCTTTGCTTATCGAGTGCAAGGGGTATTTGAAATTATTGGGATGCTCTTGGGCTAGGACTGTATGGATTTTGGGGTTTCCGGTTTAGGGTCTTGGGCCAACCTAATGATTGAAGGGAATCATGGAGTATCAAATGGAAAGAACAAAGAACATGAAATAGAAACTGGGGTCATATAGGGCTTATGGGCGTGCATGTTTCAGTGGTTAGCCTTCACAGTAGCTCCTTTACAGGTCTATGGTCAGCTTGGCCGGATCCGCAAAGCCAAGGGTGCTTCTTCAGATCCATTCAAGGTCGTGCTAGCCTATTTGGTTTGTATAAATCGGAACCGAAACATGATGGTCTTGGTTCAAGTTTAGTAGCTAGTGCTTTCACTTTCTTTCTCATTCCCCAACCCCTACCTAGCGGCTTCCACTTCCTTGGCATTCCCCAAACCCTAAGTAATTCCATAGTAGCTTCAATTTTCTTTTTCCCTCCTTCAGTCCCTTCTATCAACGAGCAAGTCACTGCCAGGCGCGCGTGGTGGCGGTACGTGGCCACTTTGCTCAGCCCCAGGCTTAGCTTCGAAGATTACGCCGAGAATTGGTTTGAAGGTACGGTTAAGTTGCTTAGGATTTGTGGTTTAGGATTTGGGTGTTGAAGTTTCGAGCTTAGTCTTGCTGAGTTCTATTCTATTTCTATGTGCCCTGATCCCCACTATGACCCCTTCGCGAGCGGAGTCGTCCTTGGGATCCCAAATCTGAATCTCCGAAGCCTTTGTGCCCAAGCTAAGTTAAGAGAGAGAGCATGTGTAGGAGTCGTAGGCGTTGAAAAGTTGAGGGCTGCCTCTTGGTGCTTTTAATATGAAAAGAAGGCCCTGGGCGTGAGAGCTCGTCCGGCATCGACGTGGCTTTTCGCCTCAGTCCTAATGGTAAGGTTCAGGTTATGCATTTGGTGAAAATGTCCTGTACACCTAACAAAGCATTCCATTTACCAAGGTTTCTGGGCTGTGAAGGGTCAGTTCCCGCTATCGGAGAGTGCCCATTCTTGGCTATTTTAGAACCATGATGATCACTGGCCTGTGTATCTGTTCATTGAACGTAGATGCGGAGAATAATGTTGAACCGTGCTCGCCGATCTTGCAACAACGTTGCATAATCGCCATGAAATCATGGCGTATGTAGTAGATTGTAGAATTGCCAAGACGTTGTTACACCAAGCCGCCCTCCATAGAGGCTGGGGTTGGACATGCGCTTATTCTTCCCACTCAAGGCGGACTATCCAAATCCTCCGTCTGTGCGTGACCTGCCAGTCTCAGGTATCTAAGTCCGGCCGGTGAGACATTCTACAAGAATGTGCTCACGGGTGAGGCTCGCCACTGCGTGCCTGCATTTATTGTATCTTCATTGTAGGTTGTGTTGGCTGTAGTGTTTTGAACCTCCTGTGATGCATGAAGCTCACCGTAAGCCTCAAACCTTAAAGTGGCTGGTGTATCATGCTGAGGGTAGGATCACGACTTCTGGGGTGTGAGGGTCAGAGGATTTTGTGTCGGCCGCGCTGCGTACGACCATACCTGAAGATAATGCCTGCCTTGATGGAAGACTCATGATTCTGGATTTTGCTGTATTTTCTTCAGGATCGAAGGGCCTAGAACAGTTGAGATCGCATGCTTCCAATGGCTTGGAAGCTTGTTGCGCCAAGAAAATCTGGAGGCCTAAACCTTGCATAGATCCTGTCGTTATTGCCAGGGAGTAAGCTCTGCACCATAAGAGGGCCTCTGTGCCATGAGCGGACTGTATCCCCTATATACCCCCATTATAAACCCTATTATACTGTAGTAGTTTCCACTTTATTTTCCATTATCCCAATATAGCCCAATACTACCCCAATATGGGGCAAGTGGCTTATATTCACAAGCTTGATTTAGTAGTCGGTCGCGTAGAGCAGAACCCTGACATGTCAATCAAAGCTCCAAAGCAACTCTGCGCACTGGCAGATCATTTGGTCTAAGCCCGGCAACTTCGACTGCCAGCAAGCGGCCGAGAGAGTTGCACATGGGTGGTTGTCAAAATTATGGTCCCTGTTTGGATCCCTATTATCATACAGCACCTAATATTTAGGGTACTCAAAAGGACCATAATTTTGACAACCACCCACATGTATTTTGTGCTGCCTTCTGGGTTTGGAATCTAGGGATTCCAGTTCAGGCGTTGAGTCTGTCTTGTTCAATCTGTCCGGTTTGGCTGTGAGACAACTACAGTTTGGCCTGTTTACAGCAGCTTTGGTTATTCCTATCTTCTTCCATACCCTTGCGTATATTTGAGAGTGCTTGCGCATTTCAAAGGGGGCCAGTACTCAATTACCCCCAAGATGAAACCCCAAACCCTAAACCCCACACCTAAAACTACAAGATCGCAGCCTTTACCAACGATCTTGAACCCCCCCCCCGGAAACCATAAGCTCCAGACCCGAAATCTAAAAGCCATAGCTCCACAGCCTGTGTGAGGCCACATGTTCCGGCATATTCCGCAGTAGCTGTACAGGAATTGAAAAATTAAGCTACCATAGCGCGAACTGTGCATCACTCTCCTGGAAACTGACTGTGGGTTGCTGATGCAAATCCTCATATACACCCCTGAATAACCTTGGCTTCCGCATCATTTCCACTAGATGTCCCCTTCCATGCTGGCAACCCTAGACCAAATCCCTAAATCCGGAACCCTAAAGCCAATCCCTAAACCCTAAAAACTTTAAATCCAAAACACTAAATCCTCAATCCTAAACCCTAAGCCTTGAATCCTAAACCCTAAACCCCATACTGCAGTAACTTGACTTGAAGCTCCTTCACCCAGATTTAGCCCAGGCCCTCGCGGCGAGCAGGCGAGATGACTCCGGCTCCGGGCGAAGTGGGGGGCCTTTCTGTTTCGGGTTTAGGGTTTAGGGTTTAGGATTTAGAGTTTAGGCTTTAGGATTTAGGGTTTAGGATTTAGGGTTTAGGGTTTAGCATTTAGGGTTTAAGGTTTAGGGCCTGTGGGTTCAGGGTCTATAGGTTTAGGGTTTAGGGTCTTTGGGTAAAGGGCTTAGGGTCTATGAGTTTAGGGTTTAGGATTTAGGGTTTAGGGTCTCTGCTAAGAAGAGGGTTGTAGGACATAGGGGGGTCATGGAAGGGATGATATGGGGAGGATGTATGGGGATTTTATATGAAAATTATTCCCAATAGCGGAAGATGGGCAATGAATTGGCAACTGTAGGGTCAAGGGTTTGGGGTTTACTAATGGGAGGATTCTAATGGCGGCAACCCCTACTTATCAGGGAGACAGGGCCCACTAGTGGAGAATCAGATGGACAACAGATGGGAACTGCGTGCAAATTGGGATTATCTAGGGGCTAGCAGTAGGTAATAAGAGGATTTTTACACCAGGTTTCCATCTTTCGTTGGAAAATTTGGGACACGGCTGGTCTGAAGCTTGCGCGCGTGTGCATCGTGGTCTAACAGTGTAACAAGGAATAAGAGCGGATTCACTGAGACTTTCAGTGGGTTCCGTGCTGGACGGTGCTTCCAAAGTGCAAAGCTGTAGCATATCGATCTCGTAGCCCTCTAGGTCTTGCAGGAACAAATAATGGCTCTCTCTAGGGGACGGGCGTGTATAGAGTTACTGATGTGCGGCGGGACAAGCACGGCCTAACGGTGAAACAATCAAAGTTTAGCCTGCGTGTGCTCACGCCCGGTTTAGCCCGTCTCGGTGTTAACACTCGCCGTTGCATCAATGACGTTTACCATTTTTTGCATGTTTAATTCCAGGCCACCCAGCCGTTGCTGGTTGAAGCTCGCGTTGATGCATCAATATTCAAAGTAGTGGCCTGCCTTACCTACCCCCAAAGAGCACAAGTGTATTGTATGTAACCCCCCTAAGCCGTAATCCCTAGATTTAGAATCGTATGGGTACATCCCCTAAATTGGAGGATGGATTTGCAAAAACAACCCCTATATAACCTTGTACATCCCTTTAAAAGGGACCTAGAGTTTCCATTTTCTTTTCCATTATCCCAATATAACCCAATATAACAACTCAAACCCCACGGACAAAGAAAAAGACGTTGCCAAGGCTGCTTGCTATATCTTCCACATGCCGCCGGAGTGGAGCGAGGTTGGAATTCTTCAGGGGTTCAGGGTTTGTTACTAGGGTTTTAGGTTCAAGGTTTATATATCAAAAGGGTTCAAGGTTCAAGATTTTGGATGATGAAAGGTCATATAGTATATAGATAGGATTATTTAGGCTCATACGTGAGTTTGAAAGGGCATAAATGGTATATAATACGGTATATAGGCTTAAATAGGGTTGTACAGGAGCTTATAGGGTATCTATGGTATACAAGGTTTGTAGAATTTGCACGGGAATGGATCCATGGAAACTACTATACGGGCAAGCGTAGGTTTAGGGGATGTGGAAGGTTTTGGGATACATGAGACTTACATCTCGATGGCGCAGCTTCAGTGTGGACCAGAGCCTTTGAACAATGAATATCTCCAGAGCCTAAGAGGCGGGTACAGGATCCCCAACCTGCAGACCAACACCCCGCAGAACCTCATGAGCTCTAGTCTAAACTCCTTACAGGGGTTATATAGGGGATTAGATACGGGGGTACTATAGGGGGTGGTAAGCGGGATACTAGGAGTTTAGACTATGGCCCACATGACACTAGTTCTCCATGGAACTTGGTGCTGTACTACAGAGGTCAACTTAAAAGGCTCTCAACTAGGGGACGCTACCCGCCGCAAACTAACATGGACAACAAAAAAAGGGGGCCTACGAGGACTAGTACCCTTTCACAAAAAGGGTGTTACACGGCCTGCATGCTGGTTTGGACAAGGGAATCCCAGAGCCCTTGGTCCTGAGAGCCTGAGCTGACGGCCAGTCCGACTTGATGCAGCTCTTTGCGCCTTTCGGCCAGGCAAGGGAGGGGACGGATGCTGACAACTTGTACGTGAGGTTTCCAACAGTTGGGGGTGTGTTTTGGGGCCTCTGTGACAAGGATTAGGGGGGTGCCCCATTTTGGGAGTTGAGGCTTTGAGGGGAGAGGTTTCAGGGACGTTGTGAGGTTTGATCTGTGCAACAGCTTCAGATCCAGAGATGCTGCTGAGTTCACCTGGTCTAAGATTCTTTTTACCTACGTGCTCATCAACGCATTATTCAGGCCCTAGATGCATTTCAGCAATAGGGTCACGTGCAACTAGGCTGGCATGACGCATTTGTTCAAAGCTCCCAATGCCTCCAGACCAACAAGTTGCTGGCTTGGCTTCCCGGGACCAACGCGATGCAAAGCCTGGAGCTCCACGTAGAAGTTGACCAAAGGCAGGTCATCCGAACCCCAGACCAGAAAACTGGAAGCCCGGCATCCTGGACCTTCATGCTTTGAATCTCACATTTCCGGAATGCAGCCGCCCAGCACCTGGTGCAGGTAACGGCGGCTCACGTGCAGCGCGATGCCAACGGCTTCTCGCGCAGCTGCGGCTTCGTGACGTGCGCATTGCCGTGCCAAGTTGCTGGTAGGTCTTAGGATATAGGGTCTAGGCTTGTGGAGAAGGGGTGGAGGCTTGGTACGGCACATCGTGACCTTCCTTCAATGACCGGCTGCAAAAGGTTTAGAATGTACATCAGGGGGAACCACATCAATTCCACACAAACTTCCTGGCGCAAAGTCCTTTATCAGTTCCGCTGGTGACAGACCGGGATACCTCAAGGTTGTTGTCTTCATTCGGGCGGGCTAGGAGTTGTCTTCAAAAATCGTGAAACATGGTAAGGCAGGAAAACAGCCTCTCGGCCCGTCTGACACTGACCCCGTGGCTCTGAATGTGTGTCTCTCTACATTTTGGATACATTTTGTCAGCATGCACACCGTTTAAGTTTCAGCAACAAACCTGCACCTCCGTCCACGTATGAGAAGGCCTACCTGCAGAATCGCGGATCCTGACGGCAGGTACGCCTCCTCGCAGGCCGCAGAACAGGCATCGGATCTCTGCTTCATGTTTTCCCCAAAAAATCATGTGTTTGAAGCCGGTAGTTGAGCAGTTCATGAGGTGAATTTAAACCACACCGCGCTCCAGGTTTCAAGTGGACGTATAGTCTCGTCGTGTGGGTGGCTGCTGAACTCCTTCCGGAAAGATTGTTGTCTTCAGTGGTACAGAGAAGGGTTACTCCGGAGTACCTCTTTAGGCTTGCCATGAGTCTGGTAGTCCCCTGTAGTGGCAGCATCTGGACATAGAAGCAATGATTTCATCCCAGCACCTCATGAAGGTGCAAACTCAGTTTGGAAGCATGATTTGCTTTTGCCGACTTGAAAGCCTAGTCATTAGCCACCTCCAATCTAAGCTCCAGTTCCGCTCTTAAGACCCGCAATGTCACCCTAACTGTCGGGCTAGACCATTTGGCCTTAGACCGCAAAACCTTCAGATCTGAAGCAAGTGCTGAAACTTCTCCGCGCAACGTATTACTACCTCTCCCCAAATGCTGGTATACATAGATGGGTAATTATACCGCCCAAATATATACATACATATATATATATATGACAGTCCCGCACCAGCCAGATTCAGCTTCTGAAATGCTTACAAAATGGCCAGTAATTTTGCCCGCAAGGCATCGAACATGATGAATGGCTTCGGAACCATGGCTACAACCATGGCGTCTTGTTGATGGGCCACTTTTTGGGGCTCCCCACCGTCAGGGCATAAAGTTGGAGGTATATATATATATGTATATATGTATGTGCAAATATACATATATATATGTATATCTATATATCTGTATAAGATATACATATAGAATATATATATATACATATATACATGGCACCCAGGGTGTTGAGGCTTCAGGATTAGGTTGAGAGACCGGGGCTTGGAGTACGGGGATGGAGGTCATGGTTATATTGGGGTTTTCTAGGGAGAATGGAACAGAAAACGGAAACTACTATTTAGGGTTTAGGGTTTGGGTCGCGTTGAGGTCCAGAATTTCCCGGGTTGTGATCTGTTTGTTTCTAGCTGGCCGGTTGGCCCTGGGCCAGGATTGGAGACTCTTCTGCAGCTGATATGGTAGTTTCCCAAAATAGGGGAACCCCACTATAGACCCCAACATATCATGATTCTTATTATGGGGACCCCCAAAACGGTACCTTAATTATGGGAAAGCCCATACAAGGTTGAATGCACACCATCTTCTTGGGGTGTTTGACGTTTGTTCATTGGGCTGATTCAGGGCCTTGTTGTGCTGAAAGCTTATCGGGGCTTCACCGAAAAGTCAAATGAGATTGCTGCCAGTGAATGGCTGAAGTACACGGTGCGCCAAACTGTATGAGACTTACATCATTCGCATGAAGTAACTAGGCCCTAGGCGACTGGGATGTCGGGCATTCTGACTTTTCGAGCGTTGTAGCGCTATGAGCTACCAAAGTCTGCTCACAAAAGATGTAAGTATTTTCAAAAGTTCTAGCCGATTTTGACGACAACTGCTAACATCAGAACACCTGTAGCTCTAAGACGCCAATGTCTTTGACAATTGCTGTGCTAGTGGTTACCTTTGAAGACAGGATGCTCCTTATCCGTGCAGTTTACAGGCACTAGAAGAGTTCGCACAAGGGTCGACAGGGACCTAAGTGAAAGAGGCCCTCGAAGATCAGGATGATGCCTTTAAGCAGCCTGATAGGGATCCCTAATGTTGAGACTTTTTCTCTATTTAGATCTGTTACCGTTAGCCCACGGTTTCTCTAGCGCTAGAATTTCATCCTGGCCCTCATCGTCTCATACAAAGTCATATACGGACCCCTGATGTCCGTTACTTAGAGCTGCGGGTAGTTCTATCCAGCGTTTTAACCGGAGCTGTGTGACCCCTTCACCCTTAGAATCGAAGGCCCGGTACATTTTTACTTTGTGTATGCGCATGATTAGTATTTCTCTGCCCAAGAAAAGAAATCAAACGAGGGCAGTAAATCAACAAATGAAGCGAATAAATGAATCAGTCAACAAAATTGCAAACGGAAAGTAGCCACGTTCGAAGGCATGCAAGATAGCAAATATGCTTGAGACTATTTTCCCATCACCTTGTCGCACAAGAATTCTGGTACTTTAGAACATTTAGCGACAAGGATGATTTTGTTTAGTGATTCCTCTAGACCCTGTAATGACAGATTTCCATGACAGTGCATGCCTTACAATCCCTGTTTATTGCTTACAGCAAGTCTGAAGGACTTCTGTGCCATCTGCATGCGCTCAGGCGTCGACGGAAAGTTCTTGAAAGTCTCCCTTACGCAGTCCGCCCCCGCGCCCTCCCACGGATGGTATGTGCCTGCAAAGCTACTGTTTTTCTTTTTCAAAATTTAGAATCATTACAGCACTATGGTGCCGTTTTCTGCATGAGTTTCTAGGATTTAAGCAGAGCTTCATGGTAAAATTTATGGAGATCATGGGATTCCGGGTTTTGCTGTTGCTCGACTTTTTGAACGCGTTCTGGGACGTTCTTGGGACGTGGCTAAATAGCGATAAACGTGCAATTTCCAACTGCAGCCGGACATACGGCAATAGTTTGTGGAGTCATTCTTTGGATAATTACGGGATTGTTGTGCCTACCTGTGCAAGGTTGACTTCCGTGGTTTTAATCTCTTGCATTTAGCATGATGCCTTTTCCTGCCAACGGCGGATGGAACAGATTCATCTAAGGCTCCCGAAGCACGGTACTTCCTGGGGTACTTCCTGGGGTATTTCCCTCCAAAGACATTCCGCGACTGCCACGATCATTACAGTTACTACGATTTTTACTGTTATTGCTACGTCAGGAGACTCTACATCGCTCAGCCTCACAGATTGGCTTGCCTAGGAAAGTCCGAGTCAGGCAAGATGCAAGAGCTGTACACGCCCTAGAGGAGAATGCACGTGACGTTTTGCGACAACAGTATTACCTAGCAGAAGGTAGGTTAGGCCCAAATTCATGCCAAAAGGAAATGGGAAGGTTAGTTTTTCAGCTTTGCAACGCCTTAGGTCTCAGAGCTAGACCCGAGCAAACGTCAGACCCTGAACCCCAAAGGAGTGCGTGAATCTATGCATACTGATTTGAGTTATGGTCTAAACTCCTAGTATCCCCCTTAATCACCCCTATGATACTCCCCTGTATAATCGCCCATCTACCCCCCTTTAAAGAGTTTAGGCTACTGTACATTTGGTCCTACACCTCAAGCCTGAACTCTGAAGCAGAAGCTCGTAAGCCCAGCTTCCTAAATTGTAAGCCTTCACCTCTCCCTTCCCAGATCCCCGATCTCGGATCTCAGCTGGTGAGGAATCAAAATGAAATGAACCTATCTCTTATCCTACTCCAACTCTTTCAGCCCAATATCCCTTCCCAACCCATGCGCTCACACCGCATTTACCGCGGCGTGGCGCTTCTGGGAGCCCTCGCCGCGCCCAGAGGCGCGAGGGATGGGGACTCTATCTTGAGGGTTTAGGTTTCCAGGGTTTAGAGTCCCCCTTAAGTAGATAGAATATGGCTTTCGGTATATTAGAATAAGATCCCCATGTGCCCCATATTCTATAATCTACTTAAGGGGGACTATAGGTTGAGGTCTTAGGGTTTGGGGATTCCGGAGGAGCTTTCGGTCTGTAGAGGGAGGTGTAGGGCATGAAAAGGAACGGTAGTTGTGAGGTGGCTTGTAAGTAAGTCAGATTTCGTACTCATTATCCCAGAGAGAATACTCACTATTCGTTAGAGTAGGTCTTCAGGACTTGCCAGGGTTTAGAGCTTTGCCATTCCACCGGGTCGAGGCCAGGGCAGTATAGAGGGCTTATCAGTAGCGCCGAGAAGCGTGCGTGTGGAGGGCTGCGCATTTGTTGGTTTGAGGTTTTAGTGTTGGCGGTCGCTGCCCGCAACCCGATACCGCTAAACGCGAAAGCCGGGGAATGTGAGCCCTAAATCCCCGTAGGTCTGCCGTATACAGGGCTTCAGACGCAGTCCTTGACACGACCAAGGCAACTTTTACCCCAAGCCCTTGCACACTTTCTGAAGTGTCTCCGCTGAGAACTGCCCCCACTATGTAAGAGTTCGATCATATTTATCATATGGTTAGACGTAGCCCTTATTCTGACCCTAACATAGACTGTTACAGGTTGCGGGCAGTACCCAAAGTATCTCCACTTCCAAATGCCCCGAAGTAGGCCCGTGAGTCGAAGAATCCGCGATAAAAAGGTTCCCAAAAGTGGGCATGCAGCACAATGCTGGTAATCGTCGCAATGATGAATAATAGTATCGTTGTAATAATAGTAATGATGGCCAGGTTCTTAAATCTGGACAAAATTACAGCGGCCTCACCCTACCTGACATTAAGTGGTGGGTCGTGATATAGGACAGAGCCTCACAATTGCATCATGTCTAGCTTTGGAGATGATATGAATCGGTAAATTTTGGTAGATTCTGGCTGGAAGTCACATGCCATAAGATTTGCTTGTCATGGCTGTCTTTTCAGCTGGCATTCCATGAACCTTGCCTCCCCATCCTCGATTTCAAAGGATTGATGAGGTAAACCGTGCTTGTAAAAGTGAAAACTGCAATGTGGGTTTTGAATGTCGTTTTGGTGGCCAAGAGTGTGCTAATGACGCCGTTTCACTTGTCATTTATGGGAAAGCATGGTTTACAGTCATGCGGTCAGGAGCCTAGCAGATGTGGGCTCGGGTTTAGTGAGCACTGTTTCACGAGCATTGCAGTAAACCCACTCTTTTCAACTTGAGGGCCACTACGGTAGGACACCTATTATCATCCCTATCCGGGGGAGGGGGGTTGTTAATCAGGTGTCTACATTCTGCAGTGCAGAAAGACTTGGTGCCAGGCTTCATGGAAGACCTACGCGTGCTGAGACTATTTGACTCTCACTGCTGCTCGGCTCGCAATTTTAAGGAGGGTACTATGATGTCTATTTATGTTCATTACTACTACTTACAATCATTAAGAATTAAAGGACCGGAAAACCTCGCATGTGTGGCTTGGCATGAATCTAAGTGAGCTGAAATTAGGATGCTGTTGCCCGCGGAAATAAAGAAGAACAGGAAGACGAGACGATAACTGCGGACGAAGCGGAGAGCATGTGGTGCGGATAGAGTGATCTGGATGAAGGAAGACCAACTATAGGTATATATATATATATGCATCATTACATTCTCGGGGTAAATGCGGTTCGCGCTGTGCAAATGTTTTGGATCTGCTGAGGCCAGGCATTTAGATGCCCCCAAAAGAACATATAGGCCGCGATCACCCCTCTAGGAGCCCACAAGCAGAAGCCAAAGCTGCGGATTACTCTGAACCCCTAGCCCTAGACTTACATGAGCCAAGGCCATCTTCAGCTGCCACGGCTCCATCGGGAGGCGGGCACGTGTATAGGCGTGACTTACTCGGAGGGTCTGGGGACGGCCTCGCATTGAATCGGATCATCTTGACGGTCCTTAACAGAGTTTTTGCAACATTGTTGCAAGTAATACAAGTGCCCTGCCCCTTGCGGCAGCGGGTCTGATTTCTCAACAAACTTGATCCTGGGGCTACCCTTTTGTTATGTCCATACATGCAGAGTCTGTGTTTTGCAGCATGCGCTTGCTGGCGCCGTCCTACACGGAACTATACGTGACCTTGGCTGTGTACGAGTAGGCGAGGGTTGCTCAATGCTAAGCCCCAATCCCAAACAACCCCTTGAACAGTGGCCTGAACCCTAATCCGTAAAACCTAAATCCCCACAGACAATTCAAACCTCAGTCTCTTCACAGCCTGCACAGTGTGCAACCTGAAAAAACAACACCGAAAAAGCTGGACTATAAATCACAGGGTGTTGTAACCACGACAGGTTTAGGGGACCCATGTGACAAGATATGTAGGCTTTTGCTGTACCCCCGACTTCTTCTCAATATAAGCTCGACTGCTGCTTCTTGGAATATGCTTCACCAAAGCTTCAAGGATGCGTGACAGGAATCCTAGACTCCGCTCGTACAGGGCTCAAGGAAGCTTGGGCTCTAGTGGGCCTGGCGCAAGTGCTGGCCCAGCTGCAAGGCGCAGCATGGGTTCGGCATGCTGTTGGGCATTTGGATTGGCATGTTATTGAGCATTTGACTTGGCATGTTATTGAGCATTTGAGTGCTATTGAGCATTTGAATTGGCATGCTCTTGAGCAGCTCGCTTGTATACAATGTAGCAGGCCCATGTGTTCACGATTCCACACGACTCCACAATCTAAAGCTCACGTGCCCCCGCTGTGTGAGGCCTTGAAACTTCGATCTGTCCATAATGCATACCAACTTCATCCCCTTTTGCTTGTGTGTTTCCGACTATCAATCAATCTTAAGTGAGCCAGAGGTAGGAAGTTCCTTCGGATGCCGCGACGTAAACTGGAGCATGTGGACTTGGAAGATATCGTTGTTTCGAAGGATGACCTGCCTTCAGCTGCTTTGAAGAAGAAGCAGACCGAAACAGCCTTTCCAGTACCACTGTGCGACATAAGTCGGGCCGCTGGTAGGCCGGGGTTTGCCGGGACATGTTTTTAACTTTGCCTTGTTGCCTACTACTTGCTAAAAGGGTTTCCGAGGAACTCTGCCGAAGCTGCTGACTCAGGCGCGTCCACTGTGCAAACATTGAGGGCAGCCATTTGAATTTTTTTGGCCGGAGGTCCTGCGCAGACTTCGGGAGTCCGCGTCGGGTGGTTCCTTTCGATCGAGGAGGTCATGCGGCCAAAGCCTCAGACAAACAAGAAACGAAAGGGCTGTCATGGACTCCGCCTTCTGAGGATGCTGAAGTTCAGAAAATTGGTGCCTCCTCAAGGCCGCAAGTTGCCTTGCACGGTGGAGCAAGTTGGACGGGACATAGATGGTTTTAAAGCTTTGCTGGACGAGCCTAGCTGCAAGTCAAATCTGACGCTTGGCTGATTTATGCTTCAGCTTGAGTAGGGCCTGTGGTCAAGGACATCCTGGGAATCAATTTTTTGCATGCTATTCTGGCCTCAATATCAAAAAATGCGGATTCGAGCGGGCTTCTGGTGAGCGCGCGCAAGGAGAAAGAGGACGGGAAGGTGGGGGAAAACAAGACAGGAAGGAATCCAGTTTTTGAATGCTTTTATGATTTGAGTCATTAAAAAAACGGGGATTCCCATGGATTGCTGGTGAGGGCAGGTTTGAAACAGAAACAGGGGAAGGTAGAGGACAAGAAAACAGGCGGGAATCCAGTTTTTGCATGCTTTTAGGGCCTGAGCCATCCAAAAAGCGGATTCCTGCGGGTTGCTGGTCAGGCCACACAAGGAAAAGGAGGAGGGAGAGGTAGGGCACAAGAGAGCAGGCGGGAATCCAGTTTTCGAGTGCTTTCATGGCCTGAGACCCCAAAAAGTGGATTCCCGCGGGTTGCTGGTCAGGCCACACAAGGAAAAGGAGGAAGGGAAGGTGGGGGACAAGAAAACAGGCGGGAATCCAGTTCTTGAATGCTTGTAGGGCCTGAGCCATCCAAAAAGCAGATTCTCGCGGGTTGCTGGTCAGGCCGCACAAGGAAAAGGAGGAAGGGAAGGTGGGGGACAAGAAAACAGGCGGGAATCCAGTCTTGGAATGCTTTGAGGGCGTGAACCATCCAAAAAGCGGATTCCCGGGGGTTGCTGGTCATGCCACACAAGGACAAGGAACAAGAAAACAGGCGGGAATCCAGTTTTTGAATGCTTTCAGGGCCCAAACCATCCAAAAAGCGGATTCCCAAAAGTTGCTGGTCAGGCCACACAAGGGGACAAGAAAACAGGCGGGAATCCAGTTTTTGTGCTTTTAGGGCCTGAGCCATCCAAAAAGCGGATTCTCGGGGGTTGCTGGTCAGGCCACACAAGGAAAAGGAGGACGGGAGAGGTAGGGGACAAGAAAACAGGCGGGAATCCAGTTTTTGAGTGCTTTCATGGCCTGCACCATCCAAAAAGCGGATTCCCGCGGGTTGCTGGTCAGGCCACACAAGGAAAAGGAGGAAGGGAAGGTGGGGGACAAGAAAACAGGCGGGAATCCAGTTTTGGAATGCTTTGAGGGCCTGAACCATCCAAAAAGCGGATTCCCAGGGGTTGCTGGTCAGGCCACACAAGGAAAAGGAGGAGGGGAGAGGTAGGGGACAAGAAAACAGGCGGGAATCCAGTTTTTGTATGCTTTTATGGCCTTAGTCATCCAAAAAATTGATTCCCATGGGTTGCTGGTGAGGGACAAGCTTTTTCCATGCCAGAATGAAAGTTCAACATTATCTCAGGACTCTCATGTTCTACAATGGTTACGGCTTCACCAAACTGAAGTACTGAGTCGGCAGGGGTGTACAGCAGTGCTGCTCTCGCAGAGTACGGGTACTCAGGCGAGCGAGCTTCAAAAAAGTCTGAACATGTTGCTGTCGTGGCTTGTTACTTTCTTAGTCGCGGGTCCAACTGCTTTTGCTTGACGGGGTGTCTGATGCATGTTGTCGTGGGTGCAGCTGCTCACCGCCTAGCGGGGTTACAGCACCCCTTCAAAATTTCCTTAATCTCAAAACTCCACAACCAAAATGACACCTCCCCCAAACCTCAAGGAATGGTAATCAACCCTGAACTAAACCCTAGCATGAGATGGAGAAACCGCTTGAGTCGGGTGCCAGGAATTTCAGCCTGCTTCGGCCGGACGCCCGAAGTTTGGGTAGTTTCCCAAAATAGTAGGGCACAAATTGGGGTTAGATTGGGATAATGGAAAATAAAATGGAAACTACTGTATTATATAGGGTTATATGGTAGTTTCCCTAAATAGGGGGACCCAAAAATAGACCCCCCCAAAATACTGTAGTCTCATCATTATTTTTATTGGGACCCCCAAAATGGTACACTTAATTTGGTGAAAAACGATATATCCTTATATGCCCCTATGTATCCCTGAAAAATCCCTTTGAAAGGTACCCCTAATTTTGGGAAACCCCAAATTCTAAACCCTAAACCCCATATATTCCCTATAGAACCCTATAAGCCTGATCTGGTAAAACCCTAAACCCTAACCCAAGTGTTTCAGCCTGCGGCGACGGGGACCTTCGGCTTGGCCCTGGAGGATCCGTCAGCCTTTCAGGGTAGCTGATTGTCTGGGCTGCTGAACTTACATTAAGTTACCATATTGTGGGCATATATGATGTTGTGTCCCGTGTCGACAGCCCCACCCACCCCCCGCGCCCCCCCATGGCATGGTCCCCTAGCCGCCAGCCCCA
>CAJNIZ010044272.1:24072-44343 GCA_905231905.1 Symbiodinium pilosum | reverse complement strand
CATTATCCCAATATATCCCTTATAATCCCTAATAATAACCAGTAGGTCAACTTCCTCGGCTCAGGAGCTTCACTTGGCTTTCGTCTCTTCACTCATGGCGCCCGGGTCCCAGCAGGGTTTAGCGCTCGCGGCCTGAGATCCAAAACAAAGCTGGGATCTTGCCAGTACCTTCTTGGGACGGGTGCCCAGAGTCAATCAAGAGTCGACACTTTTCCACCCAAGTCTTGGCAGTAAGCCTGGTAGCCGATATAGCGTGACAGCCATGAGAGGTTGGCATGTCCAGATCCCTCGGCACTACTCAGCGCAGTAATTAAGCCCAGCATTGTTTCAATGTCCACTCGTTGCAAGTGCGTTAGTGCTTCCACCCAAGAGCCCCATAATCCTTGAACTTTCATCGCTGCATAGTAAGGTTGGAGCCTGTCAATTTCCACCCAGATTCACCTCAGCTGGTCGCGGCCTGAGAAGGTAACAACTAGCGCTGACAAGTTTTGAGATAAATGGCCCAAACAGACGTACCCTCAACGTGTGGTTCAGATAAACAGCGCCAAACAGTAACTCCTCACAACTACATAGCAGAGTTGAGACATCCAAAAAGGGGGGGGGGGTCGCATGCGATATCTTCCAAACAAAGTAGATTCCTGGCACGCGTACCTTTCGGAGGCGACCACCGGATTTAGAAGTTGGTTGGGAACATATAGGTATTTCAAGTGATTGTCGGAGTCCCTGTTAATCAGGGGCTCTTTGTGCCTACTTTTCAGAGTCCCTACTTGGCCAGCCTGCAATGGATCATGCAAACTCAAGCTTAGCGACAACAACAGAGGTACTCGTAGCCGTCCTGACGTCATTGATGGCGGTGATCGTAGCACTGGCTCCACTAGTACCATTAGCACTAGTAACACTAAGAGTGATAAATGTCTTCGAAGTACCAGTAGTCTTACTGGTGATTTAGTGGGAATTAGGGGAATTCAATCCCCATATACTCCCTACATAGTATATTCCCATATTTCCTGTTAACCCCAAGAATAAGTGGTAGAAGCAGCAGTAGTAGCAGTGCTGGTACCACCAGCTCTTCGAGGCGCAGCAGTGCCTCCGGGCCTCGTTGGATAATCTTCGACTGCAGCCTGTGCTCTGGCTCCAGCAGGCTCAGTTTGGGGATCCTGTAGGTTAGGGGTTTTCTGTCACAAAAATCTTGGGTAATATTGTGGATAAATTGGGGTTATTTTGAGATAATGGAAAATACAATGGAAACTAATTGGGTGCGGGCGCATAGGTCGCCCTGTTGCTTTCTATGCGTAAAAGTGGCGCGACACCTAGGTTTGAGCGCGGTTTGGAGGAAAAACAGGGTACTTGGACGTCTAGGAAACTATTGCCGTCAGGACAAGATTTCACTCTTTGTTACATTGTGTTTCGGTTCATTGTGTTTCGGTTACTGAGATTGAGCGTGTTAACCCGGAGTCCGCAATCCGCTAGACATAGAAAACGAAAACGTTGTAAATACCAGTGTTTTGGGCATGGTCGCCAAAGGCATGGACGCTTGTGACAGCTTTCCTTGTTCCACATCCTTGCGCAGTATGTTGTACAAAGACGCAAAAAAAGTGCAAATAACAATGTGTTGGGCATGGTCGTGAATGGCATGGATGCTTGTGTTAACGTGTCTTGTTCCATGTCCTTTGCGCAGTGTGTTGTACAAACAGGCGAAAACACCGTAAATACCAGTGTTTTGGGCATGGCACAATATGAATGACCTTCTTATCCCTACCCCCCCCACCCCACCCCACCCCACCCCGCCCCCCAGCCGAACAACACCTGGAAAAAGCATTGCAAAAGGCTTAAAAACCTGCAAAAACACAGGGCGACTATCGCGCCCGCCACCACTAATTAGGGTTTAGGGTTGAAGAGTTTATGGCATAGCATGGGGGATCTTCATTTTGTGTACCACCAGCTGGGTATGTAGATCATCCTCCCAAGCCGCATCACGATGTGATTGCTGTAGGCTGTAGACCACCTGTAGTTCCCAAGGCCCCGCCTTACTAGGGGGATATAATCCCTCTATAATCCCTACCAAATATATACCATTGTTCCATATTAACCCTAAATCCTAAACCCAGACCCTGAACCCTAAACCTTAAATCATATATATATATATGCATATAGATGTAAATATATAAATGTATAAATATATTCCCTTATTCCCTTCTTCCGCCAGTAAGTCGCTTGACTAATGACTGATGCAGGGAAGTGGCAAGCTCGAAGACCACGTGCCAGCAGCCAGACCAGACAAGGCGGCGGTTTAGGGTTTAGGGTTTGGGATGTAGGTTCTAGGGTTTAGGGGTTTGGGCTTTAGGGTCTAGGGGTTGGGGTTTGGAGTTTGGGCTTTAGGCTTTAGGGCTCAACCGGCTTCGCCTTGTACTTACTGGTTCTCAGGGAACACGGAAATATTTCTGGGGTTTAGGGTTAGTTGCGAAAAGGGGAGTAGATTATATGAGGGTTGTATGAGGGCTGTATTCCCCTACTCCCTACTAAGAACGAGTAAGTAGAAGAGAGCTTCTCTTCAAGCTGTCGGCTAGTTTCGTTACCATTGCTAGCGGATGGCTGGAAGAGTACTTAGAATCTGGTTGCTCTATAGTTGAGCCTGGCCGCACGTTCAGGGTTGACATTGGGAGCTCCGTGCAAGGCAGACACCGTGGACTCAGTACCGTTTGTTTTGTTGTTTCAAAGTGTTTGCTGCTCACAAAACTTCGGCGGAGATTTCTGTAATGAGACCAAGTCGAACGTCATACAAGCTGTTGAAGGCATCCTAAGCTACCCTATAAGCCCCAAACCCTCAACCCCGAACCCTAGCGAATCCCAAAAGGGTCAGCATCCTGGGAATTGCAGGTGCTGCCAAAGACAGACCTGGGCTCTCTCAGAAGCAAGGGCTCTTTGTCCAGCGTCCTGGCTGGCTTCTTGGCAGGCCTCCCGCTTCGCTGAGTTGAGGGTTCCAACTTTAAAGAGCTCTGAACAAAAGAGGCCTCTCCTTGTTTGGGAGTGGTATACCTTTTGGGCCCCCTAGTTGTTTTATAGGGGCTAACTCTTGGTGCTGCTGGTACGCTTCTTTCTCCCAAGATGCGAGAGTCTGCTTGTCTGTGCCTACCTGTTTAGCAGCTGGGACCGCAGTATGCAGGGTTGCTGGCAGTGCCGTGCAATCCACTGTTGGGCTGGGATCGTAGGCTCCAATCCAATGTCCATTTTTTGATACTTAAATGATACTTAGGGGATCCCAAGTTATTACGATACAACATCCATAGACTCTTGTAATTACGACTTCCGGATACCGCTCGTGTTTCGCGCTATACCTACCTATTGTTGATACAAGCATGGCTTTACTGTACTATAAGACCAGAATTCTCCGGGTAGAAGTAGCTTGGGGTCGTGCAGGATTTTTAGTATCCACCGTAGTTTGAAAACTGCCTCCCCCCTCACAGGAAGCAAGCGTCGCTTGGTGAGCCGGGTCCTGCAGATGCTTCCAATGTTTTCAAATGGGTGGTTGTCAAAATCATGGTCCTTTTTTGGGTACCCTAAATTTATGTGCCGTGTTATAATAGAGATGCAAAAAGGGACCATAATTTGGACAACCACCCAACAAATGCAGAAATTAGGGGAGATGTATGTACATGTACATACAGGGTTTACAGGGCTGTATGGGGTTTCTAGGGGTATATGGGGTCATATGGGGGTACATGCGGGTATACAAGCGAGCTATAGGGATCATTGAGCGTGGACACATGGGCCTCTTTGGTAGTTGGATATATAGTTCCTAATATGTTCCCTAATGGGAACTTATATCCATCAGTTATATGTATGTATATATATATATATGGAAAGTAACTGTAGCTGATACAGGGGCATATAGGGGTATACAGGACACAGACAGTGGACAATGATATGGAAACTGGGATTAAGTAGGTGTTGTAGCGGATGATTCAGAAGCTGGCTTTAGGAGGATTCTAGTAACCCCAAACTGTGAATCAAGGACCCTAAAAGAGTCATATGATAGTCAGAGAGTCTTCACTGCAGGGGTTGGGTAAGCAACCTTTTCTTTGTATTCAAAATCGTCAACAGCCCCCTCCCGAATTCAACCGCTGATTCCATTCAGATCATCAATGTCCCCGTTTAGAACCATTTATAGTCACATCGGTGGGGGCAATGCTTGGTATATAGCAAGGTGGGATGATGCCAGGAATGCTTCTGGCAGATATGGCACTCATCACATCCCCCCGCATCAAACCCGCCCCAGCGTTAAAGATTCCCATTGTGGCTAATATGGTGGTTTCCCAAAATTAGGGGTACCTTGTCGGGGGTACCCATAATAAGGATTATAGTATTTGGGCGTCTATATTGGGGTCCCCCTATTTTGGGACACTACCATATCTTGGGAAATGCTATTTAGCATTAGGGCGTGGGGCGTTTCAGTATTACGGGGAGGGGTTAAGTTCTTCTGGGATCATAGACCTAACCCTAAAACCCCTTACCTCTATAAACCCTTTAACCCAAACCCCATTTTGGACTCATAGCCCTCCTTGGCACGGCTTGCTGTGATGTGCTCATGCAAGGAATCCTACTTCTTTACTTAGACAATGGGGGTGTCCCAAAATTAGGGTTATGGGGATGTAATACTTGGGGGTCTATATTGGATATTGCTTTTATGGAAACTACCGATGCTCTGCGGGAGTCTGCAATTTCCAGCTAACTGTTATGGAACACAGCGGTTTCTTGTTCTTAGGGTGTAGCCCTTTTGGGCCCGCAAGTTTTGGAAAGCTGCCGTGGCAATTTCGCACTTCCAGGTCCACTCAAGTCCGCTGACAAGGATGTGGCCGCCGGCGACGGCGGCAGTCAGACTCCTAGGGATTGCGCCAGGTCAATGGGATATATAGGGTTCGCAGAGGTTTATATAGGGTTAACCGATATTATCCAGAAATCATGGGGAATCAAATGGAAGATAAAATAGAAAGTGAAAGGGGTTAAGAACAGTGTAAAGTCGTTGGTAATTAAGGGTCCTGAATGAAGCCGGTGAAAGGGGGTCTGTACCATTGAATGTAGGCTTGCAACAAATGAGTGGAGTGGATTTACTAATGTGGATCCAGCAGTGGCTGTTTGGAGTTGGCAGGAAGGTCGTTGTGGTTTAGGGTTTAGGGGTTAATGTTGGAGTTTGGGCGGGACCCAAAGGTAGAAAGTTGATAGATTGCAAGTGCTGGAGAATTAACGAAGCTCTTTGAGGAACCTAGAGGACCGTCATTGCAAACGAACTACCTGGACAGCAAATGGACCATAAGAATGGTGAAAGATTGCATGTTTGTTGAAAAGTATTCCCGCATTATCCTTATCTGCCTGCAGCCCCAAAACCCTGCTCCATTTCCTGAGGCTCCTACATTCATTATTTAACACGGGGATTCTAGTCCCCCAACTCCTAGAAGATAAGGACCCTATCGTAGTCATGCGATAGTTATAGGGCCCTCGTTACAGGGCGTGGGGTAACTTAACTTCCCTAAGCACCTGCTATAAACCTTACATACCCCTAGTTTCCATTTCATCTTCTACTTGTTTCCATCCGTAAGCCTACAAACCCTAAACCCTAAACCTTACCCTAAACCCTGAGCTCTAAGCCCTAAATCCTAAACCCTAAACCCTAAAACCCTAAATCCTAAACCTTAAACCCTAAAAGGCCCTCTGGCTGTAAAAAACAAATAAACCCTAAATCCCAAACCCAATAAGGAACCCCCTAAGTAACCCTATGTAATCCCCATATAACCCTATAAGAACCCCTATCACCCTACAATAATCCCCTTATTATCATGAACCTTCCTCCCCTGAGCCCTGGCGTGCTCAAGGCATCGAGGCCGAGGCCGCCGCACCGGCAGCACCCAGTCAGGCCGTTTGGACCAGGGTTTAGGGTGCAGGGTGTAGGGATATTTAGGGTTTAGGGTTCAGGGTTCAGGGTTCAGGGTTTAGGGTTTAGGGTTCAGGGTTTAGGGTTTAAGGTCTAGGGTTTAGGGGAAAGTCCCCCTTGAGTAGATAGAATATAGGGTTTAGGGTATAGGGTAAGTATAGTCCCTCTGAAGTGGATAGAATATGTTGCTTTGAGGCGGACATGCGCATCCCAAGTGGGCTTTGAGATGTGCAGCTTCCTAAACCCTCACCCCCTGTTTCCATGCCATTTTCCATTGTCTTTTTCCATTTGATTCTCCACTATTGGGGGTAATACTCCTATATAACCTCTATATACCCCAGTTAGAACAGCTCTGTTTTCAGGTTGACGTTTCCGAGACAGGGCCAGATACCACGGCTGAAAAGCTGGAGGAGGCTGACAGCTTGGGGAAGCAGAAGGATGCTGAGGACTTATAGTGCCCCTTAAGTAGATCGAATATGGCTTCTTGTGTATATTATAATCTACTTAAGGTGGACTTACTTTCGAGTCTTTACGTAGTTCTGCAAACAGCCGCTTCTGGGGCCAGGCGACTGTAATATCACGAATTCTTTTCCTTGGGTTACATGGTGTGGGACTACTTCATTTTGGGAAGCTTACCTAACACTGGGCTGGCGACAAATGTCCACTATGACGTTTTCAAGAGGCTTTGGGTAGCCATCCGCTCTTCGGGCTTTGGGTGCCTTTGGTACTGAAGCCTGCTCTGCATGCGGTTTCGTCACAGGAAGGGTGCATGGACAACAGCCCTAAACCCTAGTTTCCATTTTCTTTTCCATTATCCCTATATATAACCCCAATATACCCTACACCCTAAACCCACAGTGCCATGGCTAGGCCTTTCAAATGTTGAACATGGCACAGGCAACATGGGCTGGTCTCAAAATTATGGGCGCCCTTTGGGTATATATATAGTATATTACGGCTCCCCAATATTTAGGGGTACCAAAATGGGACCTTAATTTGGGGAACTGTCCTAAATTCTAAACCCTAAACCCTAAATCCCTAAACCCTAAAACCCTAAACCCTAAACCCTATAGTTTCTTTCTATCTTGGCCTTGCCATGAACTGGTGTTGTCCGGCTCGCCCTGTTGCGGCTCTTCTGAAGTCCTGTTCATGCTCAATATGAGCTAGAGTTTAAAGTCCTTCAAGGGGCTTATATAAGGCATTCAGGGTACTACTATAGGGGTTATTAGGGGGATAATAGGACGTTAGTCTATAGCTCAATATCAAAATATCGCAGGCGGCTCTCGCATTGAACGAGACGGAGGAACTCGTCCGACAGCTGGAGTTTGAGGCCTGGCATCCGGCAACCTTACCTTGCAAGGGGGCAAGTCTGAAACGCTGTTAGGGAATGGGCGAATATACTGGGGTTATATAGGGATAATGGAAAAGAGAATGGAAACTACAAAAATGGGTTCTACAGGGAGAATGGAAAAGAAAATGGAAGCTACTGCATTGTATTAGGGTAATATGGGATTTCAGACATTTCAGACTTTCTGACTACTAGGCCTGACTGTGTGTATATATTCTTTATCCAGGTCTGAGGGCCGCTTACCCACGGCCACGGCTTTCTATTGTATTGGGGTTATATAGGGATAATGGAAAGTAAAATGGAAACTACTATAGTATATTGCGGTTATATAGGGATAATGGAAAAGAAAATAGAAAACTACTATTAGCTTGGACGCCGCCATCCCAGCAACACTCCCTGGTGCTCAGGAGGGAATGGGGGAATGGATTGTAGGGATTATTATTAGGGATTATATAGGGACGTAGGGATTATTATTAGGGATTATATAGGGACAGTTCCATTCCCCCTTACATCTTATCACAAAAGCAACTCCCGTTTCAGAGCCAGGCTTACGGCAGGCAGGTTTCCAAGGAGGTTGCACATGTCCAAGCTGTTCTGAAAAAAACAATGAACCCTCAACATTAAGCTAGGCGAAGACCGCACAGCTATGAAATGCCGTGGCAGCAGAGCTACTGATGTAGGCATTCAACATCGCAGACGCCCAGTTTACATAGAGATCGCACACACAGATCCCTCAAGGCTTCATATCTTGACTGCCATGGACCCTGAACTTAGATCCAAAGTTCGGACCCCTGCAAAGGCGAGACATCGTGCGAATGCAAGGCATGTGCCAAGTAAACGCAAACCACCCACGTGCTTGGTCGCAACGACAATACCTTTGACAACCTTCCATACCATATAAAGCACCATATGATCCCAATGGTCATTTCATTTCCATGTGTGTCCATGTCTCCTTTATCTTCTAAATTGCTCTCCAAACTCTTGCATACATCTGGTTTCTATTTATTTTTCTTTTTGCTCATCGACTTGATTTTCCACATTTGACAACCTCCATTGTAACCCGAAACCCTACACCCTACATCTATCTACCATTCCCTACATATCCCCCATCAGAACGCCTTCTCAGAGACCGTAATGTTCATAATCCGCCATATGAGCTATAGTCTAAACTCCTTAAAGGGGGCTATATGGGGGATGTTCTAGGGGACTACTACAAGGTTTATTAAGGGGGATACTAGGAGTTGGGACTATAGCTCATATGCCAGCTTAGAAGCAGGCCAAGGAGGGCCGCGGACGAGGAGCTGATGTGGACCGGGAAGAGCCTTCAAAGGCCCTTCAGTGAAGGTGAAGGTATATACCCTGTTGTAGTAGTTTCCATTTTCTTTTCCATTATCCCTTACAGGGTTTAGGGCTGGGGCTGATGGTCTGAGACTTCAGCCTCAGCAAGCTGGTTGAGCAATGATGTTGACGAGATAGCCGATGATAGCCGTGTTTCTCATTGAACGAGGGTGACTCAAGGGGAGAGCCGCATTACTTGTATCAAGCAACCTGATTGAAGGAGCTTCCTGCGTTTCCTGCTAAGTATTCTATAAGTTGACTGGTCACTCCTTCATACATAGCTGCACATGCGGAAGCAGCTCTGCCAAACTTGGCTGTGCTCTTCTAATGGCAGATGCTGTCATAGGAGCCTACAGGCCTAAACCCATTCCATAGGCACAAGATCGAGAAGACTGAATATGACACACTTCCACCCTGGGTGATTTTCTACAAATCCATGGCAACTAGCACATCTACTGCTTGACGCACAGGGATTGTGATCTGATCGGAAACAAGATGAAAGGCCCAACCTATCCCTAAACCCTCCAGCATGCACACTGAAGCAAACCCGGACCTTTCAAACCCTTAAACTTTACAACCCTAAACCCTAAACCCTCAACCCAACACCGCACACCAGCTCGCCTTGAGGGGAAGGCTGAAGAGGATGCAGGTCCAGCCAGCATCCCAGATCCAGTCTTCTGGGTTGCTGTTAAGGAACTTAAATTAAGCTACCATAGTATGGGTATATAGGTCTAGGGTTTTAGGGTTACCATGATATGGGTATATAGGGTTTAGGGTTTTCGGGGTACCATAATATGGGTATATAGTGAATAAGGGTTTCATTATTATCGTAACTTAATCAGTTCCTTAACAGCAACCCAGTCTTGTGGGCCGAGAAAAATCACAGGACGACAAGTTTGCAAGCTAGTCCTTTTTGTTTGCCAGGAGGGCTGTAGTGCTCCAGCACGTTCCACAATGCCTCCGGGTACGATACGTGCTATGCAAGGCTTGTACAGGACCTTGGGGATAAGTGAGCTATAGTCTAAACTGCTAGTATCCCCCTTCATAACCCCTATAATAGGACCCCTATATAGTCCCCTATATACAGCCAGAATAATTCCCTTGAAGGAGTTCAGACTGTAACACGAATGCTGAGATCTTACCGGTAAGGAAGTCAGAGGGCGGCGTGGTGCAGCTGAGGCGTTGCTCTCGGAGGCCCTGAGCACCTGCGTCAACGTGCTTGACTTGGAGGACCTCCCACATAGACATCTTAAGGGGCTAGGGTTTAGGGGTAAGGGTTTCGGGGTTTAGGATTTAGGGGTTTAGGATTTAGGGGTTTAGGGTTTAGGGTTGGCGCACAGCTGGGTTTTCTGCTGTATTACATGAGCTATAATCGAAACTGCTTAAAGGGGCGTTTTACAGGGGACTTCAAATAGGGGTCATTAAGGGGGATTCTAGGAGTTTAGACAATGGCTCATATGCGTGAGAAGCGATCCTTTTGTTATGGGGGCTTTGAGTACCTGCAGACCCGTGTTGACAATGATTATAGTATACAGTTGTAGGAGTTTGGTGTATAGTTGGTACTCAGGGTGTATGGATTATGTCAACCTCTCCTTACCTTAGCATTAATATTAATATTACTACTATGATTACTAATGTTATGATCATTATTCGGTATATGGTTGGTATTAATGATAGTCAGCTCCGATGGAATTTCGGGAATGTTGCCCGACCGCGTGACCTTCTTCTGAAGCCTGTGCGCCTTCTCATTCCCGTGCAACCTTTGTAGGCTGATAGCTACGGAAACTTGGTTATCTAGCCAACGCTCAGTCAACAACTCTGCGTGTGCAGTGGTCATTCTGCAAGTCTGGTGGGGATGTTTATGTACCTATTGTTAAATACTCGGCAAGCGTCAACAGAGTGTGCATTGACAGGCCAGGACAATTTTGTGTCATGGTGACATGACCTTAGACTCTCAACCCTACAGCCTGGTTTAACATTGACAGAACCTGTTTATTCCTGTATATGCACGTCTTTGTGCACATAGCCAAATAGCGTTCGTGTCTTCATGTACATGCGCATGTGTTCATACATGTGTATACTTTGTATATGACAGGACATGGCGACTGAGTGTCCGCTGGAGGAGAGTGAGGGGCTGTTTGATGCCCAGGGTGTGGAAGGCCTCCATGTGTGTCAATCCGGGCTTCACTCCTTGAAGGGTCCGGTCTTGAGGGTCCTAGTTTCGTTCCAGGTCAATATCTGAATTCAGGGCTTCGGATCCTACCTCCTACCTGATTTTGCAGGATTCTGCAGGAAAAGTGGGTAGCCCCATCTATAGACCCTTTGAACAGTCACACGCAGGAGCATTCAAGGTTTCAGTTTGGCGGCTTATCTTACATAAGCAGCTGCGACTTCAGGTCACGAGTTCGGGATGGCTCGTAGCCTGCTTGCTGCTTAGTTCGGATCGAGGGAAGCGGTCCTCGTACAGTAGTGGCCTGAATCATAAGCCCTCATTATACCACAATGCGTATTTTATTTCCTTCCTCAGCACCATGGTGTGGAATGCACTTCGCTAGAGTTGTCCATCATACTTGCTAATGATGGCATAGGGGCTCAAGTAAATGTCCAAGCAAATGGAGAACACACTGGAGTACATGAAAACTGGGTTTATGGGTTCATGATAGGATGTGGTGGCATTTAACTGTAGGGCAGACAGTGGCGCGTTTGAAGAGATTGCGCTTGCAATGAAGTAGGGGTGGGGGCGTATGGCAGACCACAAGCAACTACCTTTTTCCTTTGAATCAGTTAGGGGCCTTTAAGGGAGAAGCACATTTTCTCTCAAGCTTGAGTTGCTTTACGACCTTAAAGTCCTTTCAGGCAGCCGACGGAGCCCAGCTCTTGCAGCTAAAGTTATAGTTCCCCTTAAGTAGATGGAATATGACTTTGGGTATATTATAGTAAGATCCCCATATACCCCATATTCTATCTACTTAAGGGAGACTATAGCACGTATTTGTATTTGCCAAGTCCTATGGAAGTTGCAGGACACTGCGCAATGCTCGTCCCCACACCCCCACACACCCACAGCTGAACACACATGAGCTGCTTTCGCTGTGCCCCTCGGTAGAGTTTTCCGTTTTCCTATATGCAACCTCAGGCATTTCCAGACACGCATCGGCGACATGCCCCAAGATTGCCCAGTGAAGTTCAGAAGTTGAAACACACTGTAGGGACCCCAGCTAAGAATTGATAATCTCTCGAAAGCCTGCATCCAAAATCCATCATTTCAATCACCTAAGGTCAAGGCCAGAAAGTTGGAACATGGAAATCGAATGATACATGACTTTTTTTTCTTGGTCTTGAGGTGGGAGGCTGCTTGTGTCCCAACTTCTGGCTTCCACTTTACTTCCATATTATGGTACTTTCCCAAAATAGTGCGACCCCAACATAGTTCCTAAATAATATAATCCTCATTTCTGGGGCCTCAAAATGATACCCCTAGAAACCTTGCAGCAAAAAAAAAGTATATACCCCTGTAGAGCCCTAGATAGCCCTTATATCCCCTACAAACCCCTTTAATGATACCCCTACCTTTGGGGAAGCTCGGGAAGCTCCCATATTCGCCTTTTAGATGCTGCTTTTGGTAGGCTCCGACGTCCAGCCTGTCGGCGAACTCCCTGAGCCTCTCCAGGAAGGGCTTTCCTGGTTTAGGGTTTAGGATTTCTTCAGGTGCAATTTGCGTTAGGATAGTAGTTTTTTTGTTTTCTGGTGTTCTGGTTCTACAGAACCAGGTAGTTTTCTGGAGAATTATGTATATTGTATACTTCTTTCTGCACGATTTATGAGTTTACAGGATCTAGAGAGTAAAGCCCTGAAAACCGACAGCCTCAAACAACAAACCACCTGAATTAATCAAACCCTCTTGAAGCCTTGATACCCTTAATCTTCTCCATAATGAGTTTGCAGCTTAAAAGTGGCAAGTCCGTGCCATAGTTTTTGCCTCTATTTGTTTTCTATCCATTTGCCCCCCCCCTCCACAATAGTAACAGCAATCGTAATAGTAGTAGGGTTCAAACATGCGGAGGAACACGACTAGGCCGACCGCGCATGCTGTGACGCAATTCAGTTTGAAAAGGCAGCAGGAAAGGACAGTTCGGAAGTACAAGATTTGCTGAGCTCAGGGCTGAAGCCCCCCTGATCCCGAAACTCCCAACCTCCTCACCCCCCCAAACTCCCTAGGCCGTAAGCTCTCTAGGCCCTAGAGTGAACCTCCTAACACCCTAACCTCCCCAAGCCCTAAACCCTCAACCCTAAACCTTAATCCCTCAACCCTTTAAACCCTAACCCCATGATTGTTTTAGGGTTTAGGGATCCCGGCAAGGAGCCTCCGGGGCCTGAAGATCTGGGCTCTGCTGCGGACCTTGGAGCCGAGCTTGCGGCCGGGGGGCCCAAGACAACTCAAAGCGCTGTAATGGGGTCAGGGTGTAGGTTTAGGGTTCAAGGTTCAGGGTTTAGGGTTTAGGATTTGGGCTTCAGGGTTTAGGGTTTGGGGTTCAGGTCTTAGGGTTTAGGGCTCAGGGCTGTAAGGTTAAAAGTATGGGCCCCTGATATGGGCCCTTAGGCCTTTCAGGGGAAGTCTAGGGACCCCTTAAGGGTATGTACTGGGTATATAGTAGGTATATCAGAATCCCAGCGACAAAACTTGGGATATATGACATATGTGGCTTAGGGCGCACGCAGGCAATGGTTTGGCGGTCAGCTTTCCACTTTGTGGGCTAAGGGTCCAAGTATCAAAGAAGGAACCCAATTTGAGAAAGCAGATTCTCCTTTTTGGGGTCTTGAGAACAGGGATGACGCAGAGACGCTAGGATATGTAATGCCTGTGCCATGAAGTGCATGCCTTCTTCATGTTGCGAGAACTGCAGCTACATGAGAGTTGCTTACCGGCATGCAAGTACTGAAATCGAGCGACATGTTGATGTTGGTCACTGAGATGTCGCTGTGTCATCTTCCATTGTCATGCCGCCCCCTGTGACCCTGTGTGCAGCATCTGGTTTTTTGGTGCGGATACAAAAGGACCTCTTTTTTTTGCAGTCGTTCGCATTCATCCGATACAAAATTTTTAACACACCCTACAAATCCTCAGCAGCAACTGTGAAATCAGAGGCACAATATAGTTATGCTGGTTCATGTGTATGTCTCGTCATACATCTTCCGTTCTTCAATTAAGGACGCCTTTGGCCTGAACGCGTCCATGCCAGCAGAGGACATTCCGGAGGCTCATGCTTGATCCTGCTACTTGGGGACTTCCCCAGACTGAGGTTGACTCTTACCGTTGGAACCTGGACATCTGGGGAACCTGTGGAAGAACACATGTTACTGTCCAGCAAATTGGAGACCGATCTACGGATGGTCCAAGTTGTTTGTGCCTAAGGCTTGACGGCAGACTGCATGCCCAAAGTATGGCTACGAAACCGCGAATATGTGACATACATACACTCTGTGAAGAACGAACCCAAGGGCCGTCCATGCTAGGGATGCAGCAAAGACTTTATAAGCGAATCACTGTAGTGGCAACAGGCCGGCACAATTAGCGAGCAAGTACACCATCGCAGAAATATAAATGACTTCACTAATGGTGAAGATGTTGCCAATCGCATACAAAAGCGGATTGGGATGTGGGTGTGTGTGTGTGTGCAGGAGAGGAAAGAGACATGCGACTGGAAATGCAAAGCAAAGTAGAGTTGGGAGCTCCCCACAATTGGTGCATTCGTTTTGGGGAGGCTCTGTAGCAGGGATTGCACGGGAGTACTACATGTTGGGGGCGTATAGGGGGGCCTTCCATTTTTGCAAAAACTCAGTTGCTCGCGCCAGGTGGAGATTAGCTTGCGCGACCTTGTTTATGCTGCAAGCAAAGCCAGGCCAGCTGACACGGGAAGTGGTTCTTCAGAATGGTTCCTTCAAGGGATGGTGATAGGGATATGTGGGGGCAAATATATATATATATATATACACATACATATATACATGTATGTAGGTATGTATGTATGTATCAATAGGAATTGATATCTGTTCATGTATATATGATCCCGGCTCTTGGTTCGCCAGCCCAGCACCCAGGCTTCAACAGTGTCAACGGTCACAGGGATGGGGCCTTTCGGGGTTGGCATTCTTGTCACTGTCGTCATTTATGACGCCTTCAAGCCTCCAGCCTCGTAACTGTCATCACTTTCAGCCCCTGGTGCTTCCATCGCGTCTCAGAAATACCAACACTCACAGGGATCGGGGTGGTCCTCAGTCCTCCTTCACAGTCCTCACTAGTGTCCTAAACATCACACCAGCTCTACTATAGGATTGAGTGATTATTTGGTTCTAGGTTCCGAGTATTTTTATGGTATAGGGTGCCTCCAATAGACTTCAAAGTGATGTTGGCAATTTTTTAGGCCTTTATATTCGGCTTTAGCTTGCAATCGCGAATGGAGGAAATCTTGCAGAACCTTGCATAGCACATATGCCAAGAAGTCCAGTATATTGGGGTCCAAAGTGGTGCAAGATTTCGTCCATAAGGGTATGGGCTGGCTTTGGCCCACTTCGCACGCACGTGCTAAGTTTCTCAACACGGTTCACGTGTAGTCTCAGGTCTCGCTAGTGTCTTTAAGGTTTCAATCTTCTCTTGACGTTTCAAACCCGTCTCAGTGAGGCTTTTCTGCTATTTCATGACCCTGGAGTGGTTGAGGTCCTGCTTCTACCCATGATGAAAGTATCCGCCCCTTGGATCCTTCATTTTGGTATACCATACCCTGAAACCTCAGTCAGATTGTTCACCAGCCTTTACGACGTGTACGGCATAGGTTCGATACTGCCCCCCACTCAGCAACATCTGGATAATATTCAGAATATGAATATGTAGGGCCCTTAGTATTATCCTTATTATGGACTCCTACTGGGTGGCAGCAGTACCCAGGGCATACGCCTCATTTCGACTGTAACCCATCCAGGAACCTTCTGCTACGGGTAATTTTTGGTGAGAGGGCTTGGTAACCCTTCGTCCAAAAAGTTACAACTTTAAACTACTGCATGACTGTAACGGGTCCTAATTTGGGGGATTGGGGTTAGCAATCTTTTTGGTTAGCTACTCTGCCTCGGCTTTTAATGCTAGGCAGGGAGAAGCATCAAGACGTCGGCCGGGGTTGGGCTTCGCATGGCGCCAAGTTGTACAGTGAAGGGCAACAGGCCTCCTGGAGTAGTAGACCAAACTCGCTTTTTAGCTTTAAATACAGTAATAATTTCCGTAATATCTACTATACTGATAATATATTATACTAATAATGTAATACGAAAGTATTCATAATGTAGTAAGCAGTGTCCTCTTTAGGGTTGAGAGTGGACTATAGAGCTGAGCCCTCTCGTCGAACGACATGAGACCACGTCTTATCTAAGGGCCTTGACTGCTGAATCTGAAGCGGGAAAGCCTCATAACCTGAAGGGACCAAAACGCTTGCGACGTCAGTTTTCTGGGCATGGCATAACAAGGGGATGAAACCCCAACCCCCCAAATCAGGACCCTATAACCATAATATGGCCCTTTTATTATAGCAGGGGTGGTGAAACACCATGTTTGCACTGCACTTGCGCCCCTGTGGACATGTTGCGCTGACCTCAACAAGCGCCATGCAAGTGAATACCTTAGAGCACCTCTGAACAATTCGTCTTCTTGTGCCAGCTCTGGAGACGTCTAGGAATTAATTCCCTGAAGCCCAAGCAGTAAGCTGTCAACTTTGCACTTCTACTTCTCAGGTCCCGGAGGTCTCCCCTCTCCTTCAGGCTCTGATTTCTTTTGCATGTCAGGGGAACTGTTTGCCTGGGGATCTTAGGTCTACAAGGTACTGAGAACAAGGCTTCCAGCCCATATCAGGTTACAAGGATTCTTATAGTGCATCTGCGCCACACCATCGTGGAGACAGCTCCGGCTATGTACACTTAGATTTGAAGACCGCACGGACTTTGTGTGGACTTTACCTTCAAGGTTTAAAGCCTCGCGAAGCCAGATGACCACGACGTATCAAGTGCTATCCGCGACTCCCGCAGTCCCTTACTGAAACCCTATAGCCCCCCTAGGGATTATAGGGTTTATAGGGGTTATAATTTTGGATAATGGAAAAGAAAATGGAAACTACTATAGTATATTGGGGTTATATAGGGTATCTGCAATTGTTGCTGGCTGTGCCTAATGTCATGTTTTCGGGAAGTGTCAGACTTAAACTCCATACGAGGCCTAACCGCCTCAAGACCAGAAACCCTTTCACCTGGAATCCTAGCTAAAATGTCATCCCCACATCCCCAAAAAACCCATACAACCCCATGCTGGGCAGTACGAAGCTGGTTTTTTTGCATCCCTGGTGCAGCCGTATGCCTTGCAATTGCCTTCCTCTAACTGTAACAAAGACACTCCCCAACACCCCAAAATAATTAATGAAGATTCCCAAGACAATGCTGGCATGTGTGGGGGCGAATATTTAGACCCAAACTCACGGAAACCCAATTCGTTCCTGGGAGGGGCAGAAGGAAAAGTGTTTTAAAACTGGGCAAACAGAAACAGAAAGGCAGAATCGCCGGCGAGCTCGGGAGGGAGGCCTTAAGAGCTGTAGAAAGATTAGGGTTTAGTGTTAGGAGCTTGAGGGTTCCGGCTGTTGGGGTTTCAGGGGTTTGCGCTTGGGGCCCCCACATGAGAGTCTTAGAGCTTGAAGTCTAGGGATGGCACACGTGATTGTGATTAGTGAGATTGCGCAACAAGGAGACTGTGCGTATGTGTGTATATGTAGATAAAACTCGCGCTCTCTCTCTATCTCTACACATGTTTTGGGAATATGGGGCCGTTGAGGGGTTGTAGTTTTTGGTCAAGGGGTTGTGCAAGGATGTATTTAGCTCAGCAAGCTCTCCAGCTAATTAATTCAGAGTTTCAGATTCAAAGTTTTAATCGATGGGTCTTGCCGTAGCAGTGTCATGTTTCTTCGGGCAGTGCGTTGTTACAGGCCAAGTTTTAGCGTTCGTTTGGGATTACGATTTTTTGCAGAGTTCTGCACGGAATTTTCTTTTGCCCCGCAGGATTCAAGGTTGTGCGGGATTTTGGATCCAGGGCTGAGGATTTGCAGCTTGTCCTCATCGGTAAAGCATGCAGGGCCGCAAACAGGTTTCACTTTCCAGCCTGCGACCCTATGCATCGCTAAATCACGGGCCCAATCCCTAGGCCTCACAACCCCTGGCAATGGCTTTCCAACTTGACAGGAGGAAAAAGGTCCCAACAGTGTCCCTAAACCTCAAAACCCGCAAAGCAAACCATGTTCAAACATCATTGCATCATGGAAGGCTACGTGCCAGCACAGCACCACTTCAGCATGACGATCTCAGCAGCTGCGATGCAACAATGAGCTCTTGCATAGAACAGGCCCATATAGTCATCTTAGGGAATTGTAGTCTTTTGTAGGGCCTATTTTGGGATTCCAAAGCAACAGTGGCGAGTTTGATGTAGATTTCTCCAGAAGTTCAGGGCATTCACAAGAGCCGGGCTGGTTTTCTTGGGGAATAGCACGCCCTCCCCTGAAGCTGAGCGAGCCATCGGAATGTGGCTGCGAGAGGGTTGTGCCTGACCAAGCGCTTACACTTGGCTTGTCCTTCCCGGTTTAGGGTTTAGGGACAGGCCTCATTACAAGCATGTAGCAGCACCCAAAAAATTGAGAACCCGCGCGCGGTTATCAATGAAAGTTCAGGTCTTCTTCTACACCGCCAGACGGTTGCATTTAACCAGTGCCGACCAGTCACCCATGCTACCTTGAAACCCATGCTCACATCACAACATGTTTCATTCATGGTTCCCTGCAAGATCCCCATCACTACTATTACTACTATTTCTATTATGCCTATTATTGCTCTTATTGCCTTTGTAACTGTTGTTAGCATTATTCTTTTGGTTCCCAAAGCAGCACTGCCCTGACCCAGCTCTACATGATGACTTAGAAGCCCTATTGTCCTCTCTCTTTTATGGCGTGCTAAGGACCAAAATGACTCGGGTATTGAAACTCATATCAAACCTGCATGATCTTAGCCAGACGCTTCCACATCGCTACTTCCTGTTTTGCAAATAATATCACCTACCGGAAAACAACAACAATCCCCAGAAGGAACTACATACTGTTGCTGCTGGAAATCTTGCCTGACTTTAGTACATTTTTTAAGACTACGAGTCCCAGGGTACAAAGGAATTGATGGTCATGCAGATGTTGTAGCATCAACCATTTGCGCCCTCGGATAAAGAAATCCAATCATTTGGGCGTCTCTCAAGATGATCCCTTTAGAATGAGGACCTTTGTAACCCCCAGAATGTCTATACATTCCTAGGGTCCCTCATGGACCCCCTTCTTGAGATCCCATCATGTCTCCAACAAAAACTGGGTTGCTGTTAAGGAACTTAAATTAAGTTACGATATTGGGGAAACCCTATTATTTACTATATATACCCATTATGGTAACTTAATTTAAGTTCCTTAGCAGCAACCCAGAAAATTGCCACGTTGTGATCTAAGGTCCATCGGCCGGCGAGGCCGAAGAAGCCAAGCGCACAGCTTCCCACTAGTTTGATCAGAAATACGTTTACTTTTCTTACTACGATTGTTCTTATTCTTAGTAGTAGTCTTGTTGTAGCTAGTCACGCGATGCCGTAATTGTGGTCCTCATTGTTGTTGTGATTGGTCATTCTGATTCTCCACGAATATTCATGGTTATGATCAGTAACAGCAATTGCATTCGTACGACTATGTGGATGCCAGAGCATGCGACTCATGGTTCACCACCTATGGGCTGGTGAATGCAGGTTAAACTATGGCTCAGATCATGGTTGGATTCTGGAGTGCAGAGGTCATCGATCCAATCCACTCCAATGGACTGGCTGTTTATGTCATTTTTGTTGCCCCATGTTCGCCTAAAAGTCCCCCAAACAGAGATGGACCGCACCCGAAACCCTAAACCAGATAGACTGCTAGCGGCCTATTGGAGGCCTCATGTTTGATTTGGGAGCGCAGCTGAAACATGACAGACTCCAAAAGTAAATGGGGATTAAATTCCCTATAGTACGGGGTCTTATATTTGGGTTCCCATTATAATACGGGGCCTTATATAAATTTCTCCCATTTTGGGAACAGTAATTAAGGGAAACTACCAAATCCAGAACAGGTATTATTCTTCCTATGCTGTGACACAGCCTGAAGCTTTCAGCCCGAAGACTTTTCACCACAAACTCCTGCAAGGCTCTGTTCTCCACAGTCCAGGATGACCAACAGTCGCTAGGGGGAAAGGATCAAGTTATTACCCGGGAATATTCCCACTGTATGGTCTCAGAGAGTGAGTTACTAGCATAGAGAAGACTGCCATTCGTGACAATTTCGGAATATGCTTAGGTCTAAAGCCCTAAGCCCTGAACCCCAAACCCCAAACCCCAAATCCCAAACCCTAAACCCCAACCCCTAACCCCTGAACCCCTAAGCCCTAAACCCCAAACTAACTCAACCGCTGAGGCTTACGATGCCATTGCTGCATTGGAGGGCCTTTGGCGGGACTCGCGCAAAGACACAGCGAGGAGACTCATGAGGCCCCGGAGCAGACTTTAGGGTTTTGGGTTTGAGGGTTT
>CAJNIZ010044272.1:12412-23627 GCA_905231905.1 Symbiodinium pilosum | reverse complement strand
TGGGGACCCCCGAAAAAGTACCCCTAAATTTGGGAAACCCCACACTGAACCCCAAAGCCATACCCCGATAGCTAAACCAGAAGCCCAAGGCTTCAGGCCCTCTTACCCTGAAATCCTGATCTCTAAGCCCTAAATAAAGGGACCCTACTGGGAACCCCAAATAGGGAACCCCAAGAATATAGCAGGAATATAATGGAACATAAGGATCCTGGTGGGTTCCCAGTAGAGTCCCTTTACTAAACACGGATAGGTTTGAACATGAGTTTCAGTTTTAACTACCCTTAACTAACCCCTAAATAATCCCTATAAAGCCATAAAAAAAATCATTCTTTGTAGGGTCCCCAAACCTACCCTAGTAAACCGCTTTTTCCTAAGCAGATTCCCAAGCGCGGATCCCTCCACCCACCGCTCGCCTCAGGGCCTCCGTTTCAGCCGTTCCAGCCTCCAAGCCTTCTCGCGGCCTTAGCCTTGGAGAACTGAAAGCCCTGCGCAGAAAGTACTAGCAATAATGTTAGTAATTTAAATAACAATAATAGTAATAGTAGTAATAGTGATAGTGATAATAGTAGATAATAGTAATAATAGCAATAATATTCGTAATAATAGTCATACGCCGTCTATACTACCCCCTTCGCAGGTTTCCCCTTAGTTCATGTTTTTAGTGAAAATTTGGCCTAATTAAAGGTTGATTAAGGGGCAATCTTGAGAAAAGGGTTAGTAATTATGGGGGGGGGGGGTAGTAACCCTAAACCCTAAGCCCTAAACGCTAAAGTAATAGGGGAACCCGTGATGCTAGCATGGTGAAGGTTTCCTGGACGTTTTGGGGCAGCAGAGCATCCTCGGCCTAGGTATCGTATTTTGTTTTGATGGATGGGTTTAGGGTTTAGGGTTTATAGGGTTTAGGGTTAGGGTTTAGGGTTTATAGGGTCTAGGGGTTTTTAGGTTGGCGGGATGGGAAGCTTCTGTGAGGGATCCGTGCAGCTTGGAACATGCAGGAGATTGAGACAGAACTGGAACCGTCTCTTTTCCAGAGACTTAGTAGGAATTAGAATCATTAGCAGGATACTCACCATAACCACCCCCCAAAACTACATCCTAAAGTTTTTAAAGTTTGGGAAAGGGGCGAGTACTTCAAACATGCCGTATGACCGTGGAAAGCTGACTAGCAGAGCCAAGTTGGAAGGTCTTGAGACGGCTCTTACTGGTGCTGAAGGGGGAGTGGGGTGAGGGAATATAGGGACTATTACAGGGGTAGATATGGGTAGTTCCCAAAATTATGCTCCCATTTTGGTACCCCTAAATATAAGGTGCCGTAACATAATCTATAATAACCACAAGGGCCCCATCATTTTGAGAACAACCCATATGGGGATTCTATAGGGATGATTAAAAGCATCCGTGATTTACAGTGCAACCCAAACATCCCCTCATAATCCTAATGTTCCCTCGGATGTCTAGCTCGCGCTGCCTTGCGAGGTGACCTGCGGCCACGGGGATCCAGTGATGCAAAGTCTGCGGGGGACCCTGGAGGGGCAATCATCTTAGGGTTGTTAGGGTTTGTGAAGGGTTTCTCAAAATCATGGGTCTGTCTTGTGAGTCTCGTGGCTCCTTCTACTAAGGCGCTGCTGTCTGAACAAAGACGACACCAAAGTTGAAAAGCACCCAGTCGCCATGACTAAGGAACGGATAATGGAAAAACAACTTGAAACTACTATATTATAATAGGGTATATTGGGCATGCCCGCGGTTTCCAGTTTAAAGTTTTTCCAGGCGCCCGGCGTCAGGATCTGTCAAGATTGTTGGAGACTGTTGCTCGCAAGAGGGGTGTCAGTACGCTGTGGGTTACAGCACGACCAAACCTTGCAGCCAAATTACAAAGCCGTATCGACTGCAGTTGCGCCGCCATCATCTATCCAAAGAATAAGCTCTGAAATGCCGCTACACCTTTCAACCCTAAGCCTTTAAGCCCTAAACCTTAAAACCTTAAACCGTTCAACCCTAAACCTTTAAACCCTAAACCTTGAAGCTCTAAACCTTTCCTAAACCCTTCAACCCTAGACTCTGAAGCTCAGCAAGGAGTCGGGCTATTCGCTGCCGGGCTCCGCCATGGCTGGGTGTAAAGCTCGGAGGGATGCCATCTGTGCGACACAGTTCCTACGGTTTAGGGTTTAGGGTTCGGGATTAAGGGTTTAGGGTTTAGTTTAGGGTTCCAGATTCAGGGTTTAGGGTTAAGGGTTTAGGGTTCCGGATTCAGGGCTTAGGGTTAAGGGTTCCGGATTCAGGGTTACGGGTTTAGGGTTAAGGGTTTAGGGTTCAGGGTTTAGAGTTCAGGGTTGAGTGTTGGGAGGTCAGGGAGACGTAGCAAGTAGGTTGATGATGGGGATAAGTACTCCAGGGTTCCTATATGAATGCTTACTAGCCTACCTGCTGAGCCCCCCTGACCCTCAAAGTATGGGCTTGCTCAAAAAACGGGGACCGTTGGTAGTATATAGGTGGATGAAAGGGGGTCACTGTAAGGTTGGTATAGGGATGATTTTGGGAAATCCATGTATCCCTACCAGGGCTTTAAGAAGCTCCCTGCAATTTCTATAGCCCTGGCGTTCCCTATAGAGCGCCCCGTTCTAGAGTACCACATTCCGTTGGATGGGAATTTCTCAAGACTGTAGGCCCTAATGCATACGAGGCCGGTATTTATTGTTCAATTCGAAAAGTACTGAGTTGTGTAGCAATTGCCTGCCAGAGCGCAGGCAGATAGCCAAAATACAATCTCACTGGCAGTTCATGGGGAATATGGGAAACAAATCCCTATATAGTCCCTTTCTAAATCCCCTATGTATAACATATGCCCTTATTCCCTACTAACCCCCATTAAGCAATATGGGCTTAAGGTGGCCTGCACCCTCATGTTTGCTCAGCAGCTTCATGTCAACACGGCCTTGAACTCCATGCCAGTCTTTGCTAAGGGTATCCGAATTCCTAATGGCCATCTGATTTTGCGTTTTTGAATCTGCGTGGCCTATTCAGGCAGCTGGAGTCACCATTTTCAGGGGTACTGGCCTCAGAGGATCAACGCTCGTCTATGCACCTGTGCTGTTATCTAAGGACTTTGGGAGGGACCCCTAATAGGGACCCTTGTAGCTTATGGGGGTTGAATATGGGGACTACCTAGGGATNNAATGACTATATGAGGGTTATATATGTTAATGGGATTAAGGGTCCCTAATAGGGGTCCCTCCTAAAGTCCGTAGATGTTAGGATGGCATGGTCCTGCGATGTTCTAGCTTTGACATGAAGCGTCTCATTCCTCAACAAACTTCACTAACTAGTGGTTACTAGGGAATAGGGGAATATGCTTTGTGTATAATCCCTACAGTATATTCCCCTACTCCTGACCGCCAGTAAATAGAAGGCCAGCAAATCAATGCCGAACAATCCCTGATTCCTGAGGTTGCCGTGTCTGGTAGGGATGCGCCCAACTCCACCAATCGGAGGTCAACGGTCTTTTACATGACCCCCTATACCGAGCTATAATTGGGTACTAATTACAGCTATGATTCGGCAAACCCTGAACCCTAAACCCCAAACCCCCTAAAACCTAAACCGTAACCCCAAACCTGAACCTACAAGCATTGAAAGGATTCTTGCTGCGACCACTTGAGGATGGTTCCGGAAGCGATTCCGAGAGCTCCTCGCAACGCTCCGCCGGTGGCCCCAATGTGGCATTGTGTTTCCTTTGCAGATATGAGCTACGGACTAAATTTAGGGTTTAGGGTCTAGGGTTTGGGGGGGATGTATAGGGGACTCTATAGGGTTTTTGGGGGGGGACCTGTTAAGGGATATACTACAAGTTGAGTCCTGGGCTCATATCATCCGGGAGCCGCCCTGTATCCTTTCAATATGGGTATATGGTAACACTTTAGGGTATATAGAGGGTAGATGGAGGGTCTAGGATCCTACTATGACCAACATGTTTGTACTTTTAATGTATATCTTCTAAACAGGTGGGCATCCAGCGTCCACGTGCAAGTGCTGATAGCATCCCGGCACGTATGCATGCTACCAGCAGCGCGCATACTCAAAGAGTCTTCCATCCTTTTCAACCCATGTCGTAGCCAACCGCCCTTGCAAAGGTCTCAACGCCATCGTTGCTCACAGTGCAGGCTCGCCAGCGCAGCCTAAAGTTCCGAAATGTGGCCTGAGACTTTGTACGGTTAATTGTTGTTCCCGTTTATCTTGATAGATCTCTTCTTCTTACAGTGATGATGACTTCATTAGATGTATGTGGGCTCCAGGGTCTCTGTAAGGTTTTGTGGATGTGCTTGTTCAGCAGCGTTCTGTGTTCGGGCGCATGCGCTGGGATTTCCAACACATACTTACATAGCAAACGCCGGTGTCTGTATGCAGGGAGTCCGCTCAATTTGCAGGGAAGGGCGGGGTTCTTTCACTTTCCAACCTCGTCCCGCAGAGTAGCGTCCACTCACCAAACGGAGCAGCTTGGCGCAGTCCTGGTGAAACTCAGAGCCCCCTGTAGCTACAGCAGCTTTGGTTCCTTCATGTTCAGGCTTAGGCAGCGCCGAGTGTTCTGAATTCATCCATGGCTGTGCAGGGTGACTCGTCGTCGCTGTTTCCTTCGCATGGGGCCATAGCCTCAGTGCATTCCAGCCTGGAAGATGTAAAAACTCGAATATGGTGTTGGAAGATATAGGTTTCCAGAAGGCTGGGGGCCTTGAAGTAAGGATTTCTAGTAAACTGGGGTATTCAAACTAAGGATACTAGTATATAAGGGGGTCTATCCTAGACTCTGTAGGTTCTTTTGCTAAGCGAGACCTGGCCGCATTGTGCCCATGGGGACGACCCCAAATAAGTGTCCCCAATTTTGGGAATTCCCATATCAGGCCAACTAAACCCATCCCGCGAGCCTACAACCTGTTCCCACCTCTAAGCCTTCAACCAATGGAGTGCTCCAAAGCCGTGTTCCATTTTTTAGGCCATTACATTCGACCTTCCACAGGTTGGGCCCTTAGTAGTGGTATACTAGGCTGTATAATGGTGTTCATATAGTTGCCACTGTCCCATGTGGCGATGATTCGTGGTTGTGGGGGCCTAACCTAAGACCTTCCTGACCCCAATATACTATATAGTAGTTTCCATTTTCTTTTCCATGATCCCGATATAACCCCAATATACTATATAGTAGACAAACCCAGGTTCACTTGGAGTGGAGGCTGAAAATGCACAACCGGCTTCCCAAGGAAGTGCAGGCGCTTCGGGAAATGGCAAACGGTTGGGGTTTAGGATTTGGTGTACTGTAAGCAGGCTTAGATGCTTGCCAATAGCATGGTTCCAGAACCCTTGTAAAGTTGTGGTATATAGAGTACCTGAATAGTATTTAGACCCTTGTAGTATTTGGGGCCTATTACATTTGTCAAACGCTGCAGTGGATGGACTGACACATTGAATCCCGCTCCAGTGTCCAAGCTGAAGCCTCAACTCCTCGGCGCTTTGCAAATCCTGGTTTAGGGCTTTGCGTTTTGGATTTATGGATTTAGGGTTTGGGGTTGGACTTTTTGGGTTTAGGGCTTTGGGTTCAGGGCTTCTAGGTGTAGGGTGTAGGGTTGTGTAGGGTTCAGGGTTTTGTTTCCGTCGCCGCTAATCATCAGGTAAGGACGATTTGCAATTACAGATGCTATGACTAACTTGTGTGCTGCGCCCTGATTAATTGCTAGCGATCAAAAAATAATTGTGTTCTAGTTACATGCAGCCCTTACCAACCGTGTACCCTAGAGCAGACTGTTACGGAGTGGGGGCAGCACCCAATCCATGACTATCCTGAGTACCGCCACTAATCGCGTACCTCAACCTACGTCGCGTAAGGGATTAGTTATGGGGCTTATATGAGGATTATTATAGCGATTCACTCCCACACTCTCCCTTAAGCACAAGTAAGTGAAGGTATCCAGACAGCGCGGCCTATGTCCTGGTTGCAGAGGGAGACTTCCTTCCATCTCGCTGTTTCAGGGGCCCAGGCACCTCCGCTCATGCGTAGCGTACCATTCGCTGGGTTGCTGTTGGGGAACTTTAATTAAGTTACTATAATGAGAAAACCCTATGAAGTAAGTACCCATTTTAAAGTAATTTTATTCAAGTTCCTTAGCAGCAACCCTGCTCAAGCCTTGGAGGCTTCTGCAGGGGTTCATGAGGTTTTCTTGTATTTTGGGGAGTAGGTGGCGGACCCTTGTTCTGAAGCGTAGCCATGGCTTCAGGATGTTTAGTTCGGGCTGGGCTCCTTCTGATTCTCACAGCATTTTGAGTAGAACCGAATCGCTCTCGGCCTGGGAATTGTGCTCCAAACGGGCAGCTGTCCCAAGAGTTTGGCTTGGGTTCGTCAGTCAGGTGCAATGTCGTTGAAGTCACAGCCAATCCCTGAACCCCCTTGAATCCCTTTCGGCCACGCAGGTACTGTCATTACCTTGGTTACTACTTCTGCACAGATTGCCACCACAGCGACATCCGCGTGATCCCTGCGCGGGTGGCGCAGCGCTGGGACTTCGAGCCCAAGAAGGCCCGCATTCACTGTAATTACTATTGTTCTGGTTCTTCTTCTTGTCATTGTTGTTATCGTTGTATATCGTTGTTATTCTTGTTTTCAGATACACATGTCCCATTTCTGGGCAATACACATGGAGGCGCGTTGGATCACACCCTACTTGCCCTCATGTTTCCATGAGGTAGACCTGGTAAATTCTGCGATGTTTCACCACATCCTGCCCCCACAAGATCCCACGAGTATTCGCACATTGTTAAGGAGCATCTCCACGAGTGCGCCATAGAATTTGTTAGGCAAGACCACTGCGGGTTTCTAGCGGACAGGCTCAGCACCAGCAATTCCATAAAGAATTGGCCGAAGACGTGGAATAAAACAAAGGTGCTCATAGGTTTGGTTTTGGGGCCTGCTCGACTTCACAAATCCACAAACAACGCCGCGAGGTGTGCAGAGCTGTCGCGAAGTACTTGGACCTGCAAGTTAATCAGCCATTGGTGCCCATCACGAGCATCAAGCAGACGAAGGCCAGGGTTTCGCAGCTGTTGTGAGAGGGTGCCGGCTGGCATCCAAGAGAACCCCGTTGACATGGATGATGACAAAGCATTGGCAGCTGCGAAAATGGCTACGGCGCCTGAGCTATCCTTAGCACTAGTCCCCGTCAGAGCGGAGAAGCAGCACCGCCGCCACCATCAGCGGCAGCAGCGGCATCCACTAGCAGCACCAGCACCGCTAGCACCGCCAGCACCAGCAGTACCAGCAGCCGCTGAAACAATCATCTTGAGAGAGGTGGGCTAACAAATCGTATGGTCTCTGTAAGCATCTTAGTGAGAGTGGATTGCCAGGAGAAGTAATGGACGGTACAAACTTGCTAGCTCAAGGAAAGTCGACTAAAGGGATTGCCATCATGCGAATGCCATAGTCATTCTCATCGGCCCGACCGCAGCCATTGGATCTATCGCCATGCAGGTGTCTTCCCAGAAGATCCTGACGGAGATACATACCTGCCGCCTTGGCCCCAGCCAAGTACATGAAGTCAGAAAGGCAATAAACAACGAAATATGGATGCAGAACAAGTGTTGACAACCTAGCAAAATGGTCCCAAAGTGGGCAAGAACTGCCAATGGTGAGCTTACCTCTGGTGAGCAAGGAATGAACAAATGGACCCTTATACTAGCTTTCATCTCCCTTATTCTAGTAGTGTTGTTTTCCACTCTTCGATTCCCTGCTAACAAGAGGCACCCAGACCTAAAACCTAAACCCCAGGGAAAAAGGCGAAAACTGTGCGAGTTGTGGAATTCCACGTGAGCGATTTAGGGTTTAGGGTTTAGCAGGGTTAATATTACCCGATTTCGGATTACGGAGTATACGAAACTACACGAAAGACCCCTAGGTCCCTAGGTCCACTTTCAAGGGTCCCTTAATGAGCCTCATATTGACAGCAGCTCATGTGGTTGTGCGAGCCAGTCAGTGGCACTTTTTGCAGTCGTCGTCGTGCAGCGGTAAAAAATCTAGACCTTTGCATCCCACCTTACCCTAAACTCTACACCCTACATCTGCTTTTGTATCCCTATACCCCCTAATGTAGCCCCATACTCAACCTGCTATTCAGAAATCAAAGTGGCGCACGGCGTTTCAAGGAGTCAGAAAACCGAGCCGCCTCACTAGCAACCTGAACAGATGGTAGTCGGATCTCCCTAAGATCCCTAGACAATCTGCTGGGCTAGGGCTTGTTAAGAGGCAATGTGTCACTGCGCTTATCATATGATTATCATAGTAGTTCATAGTAGCTATACAGGGTTGTTCTGAAGATGTGTTTCAAGGAGGGACCTTTGTAAAAGGAGATCCCAACTGAACCTACCTTATGACCATGTTGGGGACCTGTAGTATCTTGAACAACCACCACATAATAACCCAACCCTACATACGCCCATATATCCATATATGCCCCTTTCCCTATCTACCCTTATATACCCCTATGTCCCTGCGAAGGACCTTCACTCAGACTGGGTTGCTGTTCAGGAACTTAGATTAAGCTACCGTAATATGGGCATATAGTAGCTCGTAGCGCTTCCAGATTAGAGTCACCTAATTTGAATACACACCCCTAAACCATAAGCCTTTAACAGATACCCAACCCAAAACCCCAAAACCCTTCACAGATACCCCACCCTAAACCCGAAGGCCTTAACAGACACCCAACACTAAACCCCTAAACCCTCAACAGATACCCAGCCCTGAACCCTCAGCCCTTAACAGATACCCAACCCTAAACCCTAAGCCCTTTCCAGATACCCAACAAAAGATTACAGATGAGGTCAGCAGCTGACAAGGATCAAGGACATCGTGGCTGCGCAAAACTGCGAATTCGGGTCTCAGATGAAGAGCTTGCTGGCTCAGGCGGTTGAGGGTTCAGGGTTGAGGGTTTGGAGTTCAGGGTTGAGGGTTTAGGGTTCTACTTGTAGGGTTTGGGGTCTTAGCTCCTTGACATGAATTTATAGGGCTCTCATATACCTACAATAGTCCCTTGTGGTACCCATTACTGGCTGGGGGATTGACCCAAGTTCTGCCACGTTATGGTACTGTGGTTGGCCTGGCCCACATGCCATGCCGTTAACCTAATAATCCCTTGCTGCTCGCCTTGAATCAGCTCGACGCTCACGTCGCCCGTGGGCACGAGTTCTATGCCATGCAGGACGACCGTCATGAATTGCGCGGTTTCTGCACATTATAATCGGTTCTGGCGGTCGGCAGACTAAGGATTAGTTACGGTTACTACCCGCCCCCAAACCAACATGGAAGCTGATATAGTCCCGGTTTCAAATGGCACTAGTTTTTGGAAGTCTTTCTTTGTGGGCTTTTATGTCAGTTTGGGGTGTGTCAAGTTTATGCTGTTCGCTGGGGGGTGTCCCAGTAAAAACCACAGATTTGAGAAGCCTGTGAAATTGTTCCTTCCTTTTCGCCGTAGGCGCAGAAACTACAGGTATGCATGATTGTGATAAAGACAAGCCTGAATAATCAATAACTTGCCCTTTATGCAATCCGTTTACGCTTGCTACATTCAAATCCATATCCCCATAAGCCACTGTTTGCGCCGAGGTCTATATAATTTTGGTTTTCGTACAGTAGGAACCATCCTAGCCTGGCAGTGTCTTCTTCCTGAGAACTGGTCATGGTGCAGGTGTACAAGCAGGACTTCTACTAGCCTGAGGTCCTGAATCTAATCTACAAAGAGCCCCCAGCATGACGACAAACATCACGCCCCCTGACGAACATCAACAAATGTCATAGCATCTGTTTGGTATGCCTGTTGTTTGATGTTCATGAGCTTTGGATTCTTCAGCCAACTTGAAACCTCTCAAACCTTGAGCTAACCCCCCACCCAGTAATGATGGCACAATAGGTGTATATATAAGGACCCAGATGCAACTACCATTGTCCCTTCTGCGTCACTTGTAGTCCGTGGGGGCCCTATCCTAACCCAAACTTGCTCTCCAAGCAGCACAGGACTTGATCCGAATCCACCTTGAAGGCTGGAGCTGTCCTCTCTACACAAAGATCTCGCGCCGGGGGCTAGGTTCAGGGTTCCAGGGCTCCGGCTGTAGGACCTGTAAGGCTTAGGATTTAGGATTTAAAGCGCTGTAGAGCTTCGGATTTAGGATTTAGGGGGTGAGGGTTTAGATTCGGGGTTCTGGAGTTCTGGGTTCAGGATTTCGAGTGAGGATTGCAAGGTTGAGGGCTTGCAGGCGCGCAATTTCGAAACGAGGTTGCTACAATCAGCCTGGAGTCTGCCATTCTAGGCAACAAAGTATCGGGGATGCTTCCGGTTACGGCATTCCATAGCTTCCTCGCTGTCGCATGCAGTCTTACCAGAAAGGAACTTCCCAGTCGAACCCCAAACCCCAAATCCTAAGACCTAAAGGCGGGCCCAAGAACCTGAGCAGTTCCGACTATAGCAAACTTCTTCCACTCTCCTTGCCCGCGGTCAAACATTTATCCTATCTGTTCGTGTCATTCTTCTTCGTATTGCCAGTATCATTCTGACTGTTATTGCTACTAACAGTTCTGCTATCATTTTTGTTATGGTGTTTGCTATAATCACGAATATTAATAATCATTGTTATTACTGCGATCATCGTTTCTGCAAGTCTGCGCGGGGGGGAGCCTTGGAGCTCATCAAAAGCTCTTGGGTTGGCCACGTTTAAGGCACGTTGAAGGACCAACATTGTCTTTCACACATGCAAAAACAAAGCTCCGTCGGTCGGTAAATGCGCGCCGTCAACAGGCGCTAAACCATGCGGTTGCTGAAAACCCTGCCAGGCGTGGGTGACGCAGCACTGCAGCAAAGTCAACATTGTTTTCTTCGGAGGGTGCCGAACCTGCGGTTTTCCTCCCGAAAACGCGTTTTCGCGTGGGAGGCGTTGCGGACGGTATTTCTGACTTTCAGTCAAAATGGTTTGGGCATGGATGCTCTGGTGATCGCACTCATTAGAAGATGAACGGAATTATGGTTTGGGCATGGATGCTCTGGTAACCGCACTCACTAGAAGATGAACGGAATTATGGTTTGGGCATGGATGCTCTGGTAATCGCACTCATTAGAAGATGAACGGAATTATGGTTTGGGCATGGATGCTCTGGTAATCGCACTCATTAGAAGATGAACGGAATTAT